>BHFT01019917.1:0-30638 GCA_004320025.1 Laticauda laticaudata
TATCTATCTATCTATCTATCTCTACCTACCTACTTACCCACCAGAATAACAGTTGGAAGAGACTTTGGTGGTCTTCTAGGCTATGGGGACCCTTTACCATTTCAGATACATTTTCATCTAATCTCTTCTTTAAAATCTTCAGTGATGAAGCACCCACAACATCTGTTGGCAAGTTGTTCCACTAGCTAATTGTCATCACTGTTAAGGCCCTGTCCCACTGCACTTACGGATGCAAAGAGGATGTAAAACATTTAAACGTTTCCGTTTGCTCCTTATTATTTCTCTTGGAAAATATGCAAATGCCGAAAAGTTTTTCTTTCTTTCTTTTAATCAACTTTAGGCGGTGTTGATTCCCTGCCTTGGCAGTGAGAAAATTGCCCCCCTACCCAGCCAAGTGAATTCAGACGTCTTCAAATATGCATTGTTAATTGTTGGAGATAAATGAACTAACGCTTTCTTAGGTTGAAATGTGCTTTAGTGTCATGGTGGAGAGATTTTTAAAGGGAGGGATTTTTGAAGTGGGCTTGCAAGGCGACAGAGGTCTTCGTTGAATTTCCCACCTTTTTTTCCCCAATATTGAAGATGTTTCCATCCAGTCTAATCTCAGTGTGAAACTCTGTTCCTTTGTGCGTGCATAAAAAAATCACACGAGGAGGGGAGAAGGAGAATATAAATGAACATAAATGGATCTCGCATTCTCTGCGTAGCAGTGAGTGGGTTTCTTTGATGATGGCTTCACTCTTTTGCGCTACATACACTAAACCAACTTGTGGCTGTCAAAAATGCCTTCTGCAGTGTTTTGCTTTATGGCTAAAGAGTAGACAAGCTTTGGGATAGGAATACTAGTTTGATATAGGGCAGTGATGGCTAACCTTTTTGGCACCAAGTGCCCAAAGCACACATGCGCGCATCCTCCAAATGCAGTATGTGCGCCCCGTGCATACACCCCACACTGTATCAGGGGTGGGATTCTACAGGTTCGCACCTATTCACTAGAATCAGTTGTTAACATTCTAAGCAGTTCAGACAACCGGTTGTTAGAAGAAAGTACTGGCCTAATCCTGTAAGGAAGGCAGGAAGGAGAAGGGAACAACTGAGGAACAAGGGTTGACTCGGGAGTAAAGGCACAGGTGGATGGGGAATAGCCCTTCCCAGAGGGAATAAAGAGGAGCAAAAGGGGAATGGGGTTTGCAGGAGGCAATTAGTTCAATTCATTGGGGTGACGATCTGTTCCTGACTCCTTGCCAAGTATTATCTGCTACAGAGTGGCGTTTGAAAGACATCGGCCTGTCAACTCTCACAGCCTGATCAATGTCTGTAGTTGTGAAATCTCTTGAAAGACTGTTTGCTGCGAATTTGCTGGAGAGGAATTCCCTTGAACCTAAATAAAAGGGCAGGGGTGGGATTCTACCATTTCGCACCTATTCGCTAGAACACTGGTTCACATTCTTAGCAGTTTGGAAAACCGGCTGTTAGAAGAAATTACAGGGCTAATCCTGTAAGGAAGGCAGGAAGGAAACATTCTGGTGTTGCTTACAGAAACTGCCTCTCCGTTAACCCTTATTACATTCTTGGCAGGACTAGACTTCCTGTCTCAGGAACTTCTGTGGAGTTAATTTCCCTCCTTTGCTGGTACTTNCGCCCACCACATAAGCCATGCCCACAGAACTGGTTCTTAAAAATTTGAATCCCACCCCTGTGAAAAGGGTTTCATCAGGACGAGGAGTCGGCTTCATGCAGTTGGAGGTCAAAACAGATGTGACCATGGGGATACTGCAATGGTCACAATTTGTAAGTCAAGGATGACCTGTAAGCCCAGAAAAAGATGTAGTGCTGCTCCTACACACCTTTTTAAGTTGTAACACAAGACTAACAATTTTCATCAGATGAACAAACCGCTGTTGTCTATAAAAAGCTGGGCCCAGAAAGGGTTTTTGGGTGGTCTTCTTGAAAAGCATCTCTACTTCCAGTGTTTGGCAAAACTGCTCCCTTAGCCAACCACCGATTTGCTTAACAACCATGGGAAGCTGCCAATTTGCTTAACGACCATGGCAAACGGCCGATTTGCTCAACAGCTGTGGCAGCCACTTCGGCCACTTAATAACCAATGGGGGGGGGGGGAATGCTGTAAAATCAGATCGCTCGTGCAACCTGGGCATCGACCTGTTTCCCGATGGGCACAACATACAACCAGTGGTGGGGCTGATGTGGGTTTGCAGGGTTCAGGAGAGACCCGAGCTAAGATTNGAAAAAACTTCTGGAAGTTTGGGAAGGCCGGAAATGGGCCCGTTTCCGGTTTCTAGCAAGGCTCCGGAGCCCGGAGAGGCTGTGTTTGTCCTCCCGGAGGCTCGAGAAAAGCCTCCGGAGTCCGGGGAGGGCAAAACTATCCCCCCCAGGGCCGTGGTGCAGGAGGCCGACTGGGCCACGCCTAGCCAGCAACCAGGCAGAGAATACCCTTTGCTAAAAATTTTGAAGCCCACCTCTGCGTACAAGCGCGATGGGCAGGCTCTGTTACAGTCATATGTCGAGGACTAGCTGTACTAAGACTGCGAAGTTGAAAAAGAAGAGGAAGCAAAAAAGGAGACAGGTATCTATGTGACACATACACACGGAAGGGGAAGTTACGCCACCTACTAAGTCAACAGACACAAAAGATCTCAACGAAAGCCCACAAATAGAAAAACAAAAAACAAAAAGCAAGGGAAGTATATGAGGAGAGAGAGAGAGAGAGAGAGAGAAGGGAGGAAAAGAAAGAAAGAGAGGGAGATGAGAATGAAAGCAAAAGAGAGAGAAAGAGAAGGGAGGGAGAAAGAGAAAGAGAGGAGAGAGAAAGAAAGAGAGACAAAGAAGGGAAAAAGGAGAAAGTGAAAGAGAAAGGGAGAAAGAGAGAGAAAGAGAAAAGGTGAGAGGGAGAGAAGGGAGAGAGGAGGAAAAGACAGAAAGAAAGAGAGGGAGACAAGAGAATGAAAGCAAAAGAGAGAGAAAGAGAAGGGAGAATGAGAGGAGAGAAAGAGTAGAGAGAGAAGGGAGAAATAGAGAGAAAGAAAGAGAGAATGAAGGGAAAAAGGAGAAAGTGAAAGAGAGACACAAAGGGAGAGAGAAAGAGAGAGAGAGAGAGAATGCTTTTAGTGCTGACATTTTACATGTTAATATCTAAAAACTGCCCATTATCTGGCTGAAATCAATTCTGAAGCTTGTCATCCACAGTTCACCGTCTTTGGGTTTTGCAAGCACATCAAAAAACCCACAGGAGAATCTATCAAATGACCTCATCCTGATATGGATCTCTGCAGGATGCTCTTTATCGCAGCTTGTGCGCCCAGCTGGGGTATTTACATCTTGTCTTCCACTTACAACCATTCACTGAGTGACCGAAGATAGAATAGCACTGAAAAAAACGCAACTTATCGCTGTTTTTCACACTTATGACCGCTTGCAGCATCCTCGTCACGTGATCAAAATTCAGGCGCTTGGCTCATATTTATGACAGTCGCAGTGATCCCCTTTGGCAACCTTCTGACAAGCCAAACCAATGGGGAAAGCCAGATTTAGTAATGGCGGTGTTACTAAATTCACAATTGCAGTGATTCATTTAGCAAGTGTGTCAAGGTGATCGTAAAATGAGGCAAAAACCTCATAATTCACTTGCAATGGATAAAATGCCAGTTCCTTAGAAAGTCATAGCTTTAAATAAAATAAAAATCAGAAAATGAAAGAGCCAATTCTCTTATGTAGCCTTATATTAGCAGCAATACTTCTCAATAGCTCATATATTACTTTATCTTTTGAAAGAAGCAGTTGGGGATACATACACACACCAATATGTCAGATAATGACAAAGAACCCTCAGAAGACAAAGTCAACAAGCCGAAAAGGGAAGCCTTGTGACTCAGGGGAATAACTACGATAGGTAGGAAAGTAGGTAGATAGAGAGATACAGACGTATGATAGTAAAAGGGTAAGAAAAGAGAGATGGATGGATACTGAATGGAGAGCTGCATAATAGGTAGATGTAGATAAGTATGGGTACACACACACACACACACACACACTCACACACAAAGAGGGAGGAAGAGAGAAAGAGAGATTGGATAGATGGATGGATATTGAATGGAGAGCTGGAGGATGGATCTATCTAATCTGTCTGTCTGCCCGTACACCCACCCATGTATCTATCACATGCCACATTCACATCGTATTTCAAAAAGGAACACAGGGATAAAATAGAAAATATAGAAAATAAAACTGATAGATAGATACAGATGAGAGAGAGAGAGAGGATGGATAGATAGATAGATAGATAGATAGATAGATAGATAGATAGATAGATAGATAGATGATGATAGCAGACAGATAGATTTTTTATTTATTTATTTGTCAAGCGCATTATAAGATAACAGGTTATAAGTATAAACATAGTTATGAACATATGAAATGGATACATATAAGAAAAATAAAAAAAACAATAAGGACAGGGGTGGCAGGCACGTTGGTGCGCTTATGCACAGAGTCAGCTAGAGTATTCCAGACATTGAAGTAGTATTTCAGGTGCGATTAATCCTGTGTTTATATCTATTGTGTGCTCTTGTGTTGTTATGGTTGAAGCTGAAGTATTCGTTGACAGGTAGGATTTAAAATCATACATAAAATGTATGATTTTATATACTATACTTAGATCAGACGCGAAGGCGGCGTGTTGTACGTTTCTAGGTCAAGAAATTTCAAGTCTGGTGGCATAAGTCTTCTGCAACGAGAGTGGAAAACTCTTCTGTGAAATATTTTCTGGGCTTTTTCAACTATGTTAATATCAGATACGTAATGTGTTCCAGACCGATGAGCTGTATTCAAGTATTGGTCTAGCAAATGTTTTGCATGCTCTAGTTAGTAGTGTGATATTACAGAGAGAAAAAGCTGCGTAAGATTAGTTAACAACTCTTAATGCCTTTTTGGCTATTGTAGTTACAGTGGGCTCTAGCATTTAGGTCATTAGAGATGAGTAACTCATCTATAGATAGATCTATCTATGGATCAATAGATAGACAGATAGATATAACAGACAGGCGGGAGACAAAGACAGATAGACAAAGATACAAACATAGCGTAGGTGATAGACAGAAAGACGTCACGTACAGGCAGACAAAGACAGACAGAACAAAATAGATATGAATAAAGATATAGATATGATGGTAGACAGACAGATGGACAGATATAAATATAGATACAGATATTAAGATGATAGGCAGGCAGGCAGACGGTACAGGTGACAAGACAGACAAATACAGATAGAATCAGATGATAGATTACGATAGATAGATAGATAGATAGTGAATAGAAAGCATAGATAGATAGATAGATAGAATAGAAGAGATAGATAGATATAGATAGATAAGATACGTTAGATATAGACGAGACAAAGACAGTAGTATTACCAGATACACATGATGATAGATAGGTAGGGATACACATGATGATAGTCGGTAGGGAGAGGGAGAGAGAGGGAGAGAGAGAGCGAGAGGAGAGAGAGAGAGAGGGGG
Source organism: Laticauda laticaudata (assembly GCA_004320025.1). Lineage (NCBI taxonomy): Eukaryota > Metazoa > Chordata > Lepidosauria > Squamata > Elapidae > Laticauda > Laticauda laticaudata. The sequence continues at coordinate 5,535 of BHFT01019917.1, forward strand.
GAAGGGAGGGAGACGAGAGAGAGAGAGAGAGAGAGAGGAGATGAGAGAGAGGAAGAGAGAGAGAGAGAGAGAGAGAGAGAGAGAGAATATGAATGGATTGGAGAGACAGATGCAACAGGTAAAAATTCCCAAGAAACTGACCCTATTTGGGTGTAGTTTTTCATCTCTATCTAATTTCCACTTCCGAGCTAATCTCCGGGAAAAAAAATTCACCTCAAGGATATTGGATTGGTTGGAGCTGCATGCAATCTGGTGCTTGCAGAGAGGGAGCCTGTTGGTACCACAAAAGGACTCCACACAGACTTCCAATCAAGCTTTTTCAAACAAATTTGGAATATGACTGCATGTTTTGGGCTTGTTTCAGCTCTTGCAAACGGTGAGGCGTGGGCCGCACAAGAGAATTATTATTATTTTTTTAATGTAACTAAAAAGAGAACAGAAAAACCAGGGAACTCCTTAGAGGCAACAGCTTGAGTGTCGGGACAGAGCTGAGAATAAATTTATTTTTGATTTATTTATCAAGGGTGTTCTGTATGAAAGTAGTTTACTCCAAATTCGCCAATCTGGCTAAGAAAGCCAGCATAGGGATTGGTTCACTAGGAACCAATCCAAAGGAACCGCCAAAAGGCTGGGTTAAATCAAACCAATGTCATTGGCTACAAGCCGGCAGGCAAGCCGGATATAAAGGCTGCCGCGGCTAGAGCCAAACTGTTCCGTTTATCCTGAGAGCTTGTCCGTAAATTATTGTAAATAAAGACTTTACTGTTGGACGGACACCGTCCTACCTCGCGTTTCCCCGACGGAGACATCGACACCCTGGCGACGAAGGTGGGAATCGTCCTATACAACGCGACAGACTGTGCACCGCAGCGAACTAAAAACCCCAGGCGAAAGCTGGACTGGCGGAATAGATGCACACCGCCCGCACACTATCAAACCCCCACTGAAGACGGATTTGGGAATCCTATCTAGACCGTTTCCAAATGTATTTGGAAAGTACCGACGACTTCAATGAGTAAACGTAGAGCTGAGACATCTCTCACACCCGCCGCACGATGAGGCTGTCTTCTTATATGCAATGTGGGACCAACGATCTTTTCAACACAATGCCACAGGCACTTAGGCAACGCCCAGAGGACCGTGACGCAATGACTTGGCCCGAACACCTCAACGAATGTTGACAGTGCGCTCATTACGCACAGTGGTGTCAAATCTCACTCAAACGCACGAATTCTACCTAAGACGACCAAAAACGAACGGCCACAGACCACTCGCTGATTTTGTGAAACGCCCTCCGACAACTGGGGGAGCATGTGAGTTCCTGACACTTAGACGAAGCCGACTGCGACGATCGAGTAATACTGGGTTTACAGACGACTCTAATTTACAAGCAACGCTGCTAAACTAAACCCAACATAACCACTAGCCGAAGCCATCGCACGACACCCGCAACCACAAATAATAAAAACGACGAAAATCAAAACCAAAAGACGGACGGGGAATACAAGAAAACTAATAAGACATTTTAACAATAAACTCCAGACACATCTTAACAAACAAAAAGAGCAAAAAAGACACAACTTACCGGTTAGATGAAACTTGCGGAAAACAACACTCCAGTCGAAGGGGCCCAGCCCGAGCCACGCTCACCCTGCCCAGAGAAACCAGGAGGGAGCGGCAAAAACCACCGGCCTGAGAAACTCAAGCGGTAGCAAAATGGCTGACTTCACCCTTCCAGCGGTTCCATGGACGAAGACGCCGGAGACGACCAGCACACCCCATCCGACACCGGTTTGAAATCTCCAGCGAAAATGAACCGCGCAAGTCCAGACGAGTCAGGAACGAACGCCCTACCTACCTGCGCGACTACCGTCACCACGTAGGACTAACCCAAGTGGGGAGGGGTGTTCTGTATGACAACTAGTTTAACTCCAAATTCGCCAATCGATTGGCTAAGAAAGCCAGCATAGGGATTGGTTCACTAGGAAACCAATCCAAAGGAACCGCCGCAAAAGGCTTGGTTAAATCAAACCAATGTCATTGCGTACAAGCCGGCAGGCAACGCCGTATACTAAAGGCTGCCGCGGCTAGAGCCAAACTGTTCGTTTATCCTAACTTATTGTAAATAAAGACTTTTACTGTTGAAACCCGGTCTACACTCGCGTTTTCCCCGGACAGAACAAACCGGGTATATTGACAGTCACTCTCTCACCACAGTAGCGTGGCTTGACAACTACACCCCACCAACGTTGCAGCACTCTCATTACTCCCCATACGTTTGTTGTCGTTAGTCACAAAGTCGTGTCCTACCCCGCCGACACCAAAAACACCGTTCCTCCAGGCTTGCTGTACCTCCTACCATTTACACGCTCACGCCAACGGCTTCAAATGACCCCACGCCAGCCTCCTTCTTCTGCCGTCCCCTTTCTCTTCTCTCTTTTGCCCTCACCCGTTCCCGAGCATGACGGCTCTTCTCCAGGGAGACCCTTCTTCTCATGAGGTGGCCAACAGTCTTTGACGTTCCATCTTCAGGATCCGGCCTCTAAAGAGCAGTAGGGTTGACTCTCCTCCACGGAATGCCGGTTGATGGCCTTGCGTCCAAACGGGACTCCTCCTCCAGCACCAGACGTTCAAAGGCCTCCATTCTTTGGCATTCAGCTTCCTTGTGGTCCGACCTTTGACATCTAAGCCTGTGACTGTCACAACGTATGACATGCACTGCCCCAGACTGGCACGCAGACGCCATTTGTTGCTGGCACGCGACACTGCACGGCAAACTTACCTCAACTGCGCATGGGCGTGACTCACAGCTGACTTTTCGGCTGGTTTGAGGCCTTTTTCGGCCTCCCAAGGCTGAAGAAAAGCTTCTACACGGTTTTGCACACGCTTTGTACGGCCGAAAACTAGGCCTGTTTCATCACTTCTGACTATTTCGGAAAAAACACGGAAGTGATGACAACGGGGTTCGTTTTCACGCCTACAACAGCTTGCCGAAGCCTGCAGGAACGCCTTCCTCAACGGTTTTGGGAGCCAAACAACGGGCCACCAACTGGACGAAAATCACGCTGTGAGGCACAGTGCATTTAAAGGGGGCAGCAGGGGGTCGGTGGGTGGGATTGCGCACGCATGCATAGGGGGTGTAGGTGGGCGTATTTGCCTTCTGGTGCTGGCCACAACGAGTGCGAGTATGCACAGCGCACCCACAATTTTGGCACCACGGAGCCCAAAAAGGTTAGCCACCACTGCTCTCTATGCCTTTGGTTGGCAGGGGAATGTCTCCTGCTTTTTCAGTGTGCTGTCTACGATTTCCTCCCCAGGAACAAGCATCTTTTGATTTGAATCTTTGGCTGCAGTCCCCACTATTGCAGTGGAGCCAAAATAAAATCTGTCACTCCCTCCATTTTTCCCCTATCTATTTGCCAGGAATTGAGAGGGCTGGATGCCATGATCTTAGTTTTCTTAACTAAGAAAATTGGGTATGCCTAATTTAATTCATTAAATTAGGCATACCCAATTCCTGCAACCGTTCTTCGTATATTTTTGTCTCCAGGCCTTTAATCGGCAGGTTCGCTTCTCTGTGCTTTTTCCGAAGTATCAACCTTAATGTTTTCTTAATGTTGAGTTTCAAGCCAACTTTTGCACTCCCCAATAGTTATAGAGATATTAATCAACACGACAACCTGCGTTATAATTATTTCATTATTGACTAAAACAAGGGGGCAGTGTTTAGGGGTATGGATTCTTCTTGTTTTTTCATTGTGTTTAGCAAATTTCTTTAAATTATCTTGGACTTTAAATTATCCTGCACAGAATCCACCCAACGTACATATGTGACTTTTGGTCTTCATAGCAAGTCTGTATGAAGATTTTTAGGTTACCATCATAGAGGCTGGAAGGGACCTTAAGAGGTTTTCTAGTCCAACCACATGCACCAAGCAGGAGTCTTAAACAGGTTTACAACTTACAACAGTTCATTTACTGTTGGGAGGTTACAACAGCACTGAAAAAAAGTGATACACGACCGCTTTTCACACTTATGACCATTACATTCTTCCCCACGATTATGCGATCAAAATTTGGACACTTGGCAACTGACTCATATTTATGATGGTCGCAGAGTCCCGGGGTCACATGATTCCCCCTTTTGTGACCTTCTGACGAGGGGGAAGCCAGATTCACTTCACAACAATTTAACAACGGCAGGGATTCACTTAACAGCGGTGGCAAGAAAAGTCGTTAAAAAGAAAAGGAGAAGTTCACTTAACAAATATCTCACTGTGATGACCCAAAGGGGCGTGGCAGAAAGACAACACAGTCAAATAAGAGTCCCTTTATTAGCTCCAACTTTGCCCCCAATGTTTTCTTCTGGCTGGAGAAAAACTCTCCCAGGAACAGCCTTGGGCTGCAGAGAATCATGGTCAAACATGGTCAACAAAAACTGCAACTATAAGTCCAATCAAGGCAAAATGAGGTAATTAGTCCGGCAGGGCAGGAGCAAGAATTCCAGATGTGAAAGCACAGCAGTAATGCAATATAATTGGGAGGATTCCAGGAACACAGATAACCAAAGTCAACACAAGATAAACTCACATTTGTTCCCAGCAGCTGCCACACTCAGCATGCATCTCTTTTAAACTCTTATTCCCAGGTGTGCCTAATGAAGGGAATCAGGGCCCCTTCCTCCCCCATAAGCCATGCAACTCAAGTTGCTCCCTTCTCCGTTCCTCCTTGCGTGCCCTAGAATGAAGAGGGGATGGGCCTGGGTCTTCCTGTGAACTCCCTCTCCCTTGTTCTACCTCTGCCCTGCTCTGCCCAGCCGGACTTTGCTCTTCCCCAGTTTCCTCCACAGCCAACACAGCCACACTCTCACTCCCTGTCAGCCATTCAGCTTCCTACTTGGATTCAGACTCCGACAAGGGTATGACACTCACTTAGCCACATACATTTTGGGCTCCATTCTGGTCATAAGTCGAGGACGATCTGTACCACCACCTTTGCTATTATTCTGATACTAAACCCGCTGTTGATGCAGCCTACCGATTGTGTCTTTTGTGATTTGTGTGTGTGGGAGGGGGGAAACCTGCCAGAGGAACACTTCCAAGTCCAGGGCAAGCTTAAACAGCACAGCGCAGACTGTGTCTTGCTAACTTGGCAATTGCAACTCTGATCCCAGAATGACAAAAGCACCCATTTCACAGCCGGCAGCATCGAAAAAAACAAAGCAGTAAAAATTTGGGACTCTCCGGTTTTTTTGTGGGCGCACAGACACACACATGCACACACACACACCTCTTTTCAGCAGAGTGATGCTTCTGGGCCGGTGGCCAATCAGATATTTAATTAAAGTCTATCCACGTTCAATTCCCTCCCAGTAATGAGGTTAGCATTTCCAAGAGCCATTAAGCAAATTTCATTAGGCGACGGGTGTGTGTGTTGCAAGGTTGGGATTGTGAATGGAGAGAGCCTGCCCCCCCCCCCTAGAGAAAACTTATAGAACCCCTTGACAGTTCCGTGCTTTGATGGATGGACAGAGCTGGGAAGTTTATTTTTCCGGGCTCAAGGCATTCTTGGATGTCTGATTCTCTTACAAAGGAGAGGGGAAAAAAAACCTTTATCCGAAAGAACAATCATTCTGGATTGACATTAGTACGACATGCATTCAAAAACCTGCTTTTATCTGTCAAACTACATGTGTACTGGTCCTCAACTTACGACAGTGACCGTTGTAACTTATCGTGTTTCCCCCAAAATAAAATCCAGACCCTTGGCAACTGATTCATATTCATGACAGTTGCAACATTAGGTGATTCCATTTTGCAACCTTCTAACAATGGGGGGAAGTCGGATTCCCTTAACAACCGTGCTACCATCTTAAGAATAGCAGGGATTCACTTAACGGCTGTGGCAAGGGAGGTCGTAGAATGGGGTGAAACCCACTTAATTGTCTTACTTACGATTGGAAATGTTGAGCTCGATTCTGAAGGAAAATAAGTGTGTGGGGGGGTTATTCTGTCTCTGTCTACCAGCATCCATCGGTATTCGTCTAGCAAGCGTCCTGTCAGTGTGTGAGTTGAGGGCTGTTTGGCAAGTGAAACAGTATTTGCTATGTGAGCAAGAAGGAGACAGCAAGGAGCCTGAGCATGGCTTAGCTCAACTATTCTGTACTAAAGCTGCTTCGTGCTGTGAAACTGAAACTCCTCTGCTTGTGTGCTTGTGTTTTGCATTTGGAAGAGATTTCTTCCATGGGATTTATCATGGCTGAATGAGCCTGGGGTCATGTGATCACCTTTTGTGACCTTCCCAGCCAGCAGGTAATGTGTGAAGTCCATGGGGGAAGCGGAATGCACTTAATGACCGTGTTTCTCTTAACATCTGCAGTGATTCGTTTAACAACGGTGGCAAAAAAAGACTGTAAAATCCAGCAGGCTGATTCTGGCTGTCCAAGCCCCTTGAAAAGGATTTATAAGGTAAGGCAGAAATGTCAAATCCAGTCTGAACACTTGGCTGTTTTTGGCAAGTTAATTTGCAAACTTAATTAAGACAATCTTTAGAATTGGGTGTCATCATCCATCATCCTAAAATGACAACATTCTCTAATTTCTGGCAATTTTTGGCAGATTAACTTGCCAACTAAGACAATCCTTAGAATGGCCTAAAGAGCCAGAAGTTATATTAATTTTGCCCCCTGTTTATTTACTGTCCCAAGGTTTGCAAAGGGCAGTATGGAAAAAAAAATCTCAGCATACAGATATCCTCTGCCTACTAATCTCAACTCTCAAAAACTACGATTTATATATAAGGAGTTGAACCAGCTGGTGTGACTCATTTTGAAATCTACCTTCAGGGTCGCTGCCTCTTATCTTATCTAATCAGTGGTTCTCCCAAATTACAGTGTTTTGTAGCAGCTCCGGATGCTAATTAACTACAACCGTCCACCACTTTGTCCAGAACACACAGTCACAAAAAGTACTGCTTAAACGCACCCTGGGGCCAGGAAACGGAGGCTTCTGTCCTAAAAATTGTCCTTTTTTTAAAAGGGTGAATGTAGTTCTAATGGCTGCACATGAAGTTTAACTAAATAGCATAGGGTTTCCTGCCTAAGCAGGGGGTTGGACTAGAAGACCTTCAAGGACTCTTCTGACTTTTCTATATTCGTCTCCTTCTATTCCAGTCCATTCCAGTCCAGTCTCTATTCCTAATTCTTATTTCTATTCTATTCTATTCCATTCCATTATTTATTCTATTCTATTCTTATTCTATTCTACTCTGTTCTCTATTCCATTCCATATTCTATTCTATTCTATTCCATTCTATTCCATTCCATTATTTATTCTATTCCATTATTTATTCTATTCTGTTCCATTCCATTCCATTCTAGTCCTGAATGCCATCACTCTGCTAAACAAACAATTCCCTCAACACTGTCCAACTATTTACAAAGTCTGCACTACTATCACTATAAAACTTCATCACTTCTTATCACCCATCCCCTCCCACCTGTGACTATACAACTGTAACTCTGTCGTTTGTATCCTTACAATTTATATTGACTGTTTCCTAGTAGGATTTAATTGCTGATTGTACCCTATAACTATAATAAAGGTTGTACCTTATGATTCTTGACTCTTGACGAATGTATCTTTTCTTTTATGGACACTGAGAGAGCATTTGCACCAAGACAAATTCATGGTGTGTCCAATCACGCTTGGAAAGAATTCTATTCTATTTTGTTCCACTGGTTGGTTGTTCTCCCTGTCAGAAATTCCTCCTGTTTTCCAGGTTGAATCTCTCCTTGTTCAGTTTCCATCCATTGTTCCTTGTCTGGCCTTTGAGTGCTTTAGAAAATAGCTTGACCCCCTTCTTCCTCTCTGGGGCAGCCCCTCAAATATTGGCACACTGCTCTCCTGTCTCCCCTGAGGACCTTCTCTTCCCTAGACTAGCCAAGCCCAGTTCCTGTAACCATTCTATGTTTTAGCGTCTATTTCCCCTTAATCCTCTAAACATAATTCAGATGTTTACAAAAACTTATTTTTTTGAAAAAACTTGCAGAGGGTTAATTCCTTCCTAAAGACCGAAGGGCTGTTTTCAACTTTGCTAAAACTTCAGTTGTGGTATCGCCACAGAGGAAATCAACTTTCAGCTTCTCCCTTGCAGCTGCTGTGGTCCTTGCTGCTCTCTCAGCTTGGTAGTTTTCTTGCAGACGTTTCATGACCCAACTAGGGAACATCATCAGTGCTAGATGGGAATGGAGTTTGCAAGGGGGGGGGAGGAGGAGGAGGAGGAGGANGGGAGGAGGAGGAGGAGGAAGAGGAGGAGGAGGAGGAGGAGGAAGAGGAAGAAGCGTGGGGTTCCTGATGCTCTCTCAGCTTGGTGGCTTCCTTGCAGACGTTTCATGACCCAACTAGGGAATATCATCCGTGCCGGAAGGCAGCAGGGTTTTGCTTGCTGTTTATATACAAGCCGCTCACCCTGTCTGTGTTGGTGGGAGTGTTTTTATAAACAACAACTGAGTCAAGAAACAACCAGGAACAACGCTGCCAACGCTGAGAGGGCAAAGCACATGTAAACATGGCACATAGTGATACTCAACATCTACATATCTCAAGAGACAATCTGAAAACCCACAAGGAAACAAACAAACAAAGAGACCCCCCAAAAAACCCCATCTCTTCTCACCAGCCATCAACACCCAGAGGAGCAGAAATTTACACAATCAAGATTAACACAATCAAGAAGGAAACAATACCGCAATGCCTTAATTGCAGCTCAGAGAAACCATTTCAATGAAACGGGTGGTATGCAAGCTTGATAAATAAATAAATATTTTTTTTAAAAAAAAAATCAAACAGTAAACAAGAGCCTAATCAAACAATCCCACTTTATCAACATCAACAGAGCAAGCCACTAGTATATAAAAAGAGAGCAAATCCCCAGCACTTACATCAAGAGTGTACAAACTGGGCAACTTTAAGACCCGTGGACTTCAACTCCCAGAATTCCTCAGCCAGCAGCTGGGGAATTCTGGGAGTTGAACTCCACAAATTGGATACTCCTGTCTTCAATCTTTAATTTTTATATATACTGGGGTTGGTTTTTTTTTTATGTAGCTTAACATTTTATTGTACGTCGCCCAGAGTCCTTCTCTGAGATGGACTATTCAGAAATGTGAAAAAGAAATAAATATAATTTCCCCCTGCCGCTGCTGCTAGCAAATATTTGTCAGATTCGCGGTGTGTTTAATGACTTGGCACCTGGGCTGGGCTCCCTTGGCCAGGCTTACATTTCCGTTCTTCCCCCTTTTTTTTCTTTCTCCGGGAGGTTTATGGGCAGAACTGGGGGACAGAAGGTCTTTCATCGGCCTGCAGCGAAACAAGCCGGCTACTGTACATCCAGGACGTTACAGATGGAATCATCATTTACGGTGGATTTCATGGAAACTTTCCTCTCCTTTTTCCTTTCCCTCTCCTCTCTTTCTTTTCCTTTCCTTTCCCTTCCCTTCTGTTTCCTTTCCTTTCTTTTTTTCCTTTCCCTTCCTTCTTTTCCTTACTTTCCCTTCCCTCCTCTCTTCCCCTCCCCACTTTTCTTTTCTTTCTTTCTTTCCTTTCCCTTCCCTTCTTTCCTTTCCCTCCCCTTCTCTCCTCCCTCCCCTCTTTCCTGTCCTGTCCTTTCTTCTCTTCTTTTCTCCTCTTTCCTTGAGGCCCTGAAAAAAGTGAGTTACAGCTGTTTTTCACACTTATGGCTGTTGCAACATCCCTGTGGTCACATGACCAAAATTCAGACGCTTGGCCACTGACTCATGATTACAACGGTCGCAGCGTCCCAGAGGGGTGTCACCTGATCCCCTTCTGGGACCTTCAGAGAAGCAAAGTCAAGGGAGGGATAAGCCAGATCTGCTTAACAACCAGGTTAGTAAATCAACAGCTGCAGCGATTTACTTAACAAATGTGTCAAGGAAGTTTTCACCCAATGGGCCAAAACTTACTTAAACAATTGTCTCGCTTAGCAACAGAAAGTTTGGCCTCAAACTGCGGCTACCTTTACTTCTTTAAAACCTAGTTCTGTTTTCAACACCATGCAATTTTTTTGAAAAAATACACCAAACTGTCAACAAACACAGGACAAACACCAAGCCCAAAGCGGATGCGCCAAAAAGTCCCTTCAAGTTAGTCTCTTCCACGTAACAAAATCTTTGCTGGGCATCTGAAAAATAACAACAACAACAACAATAATGATGATGATGATGATGATGATGATGATGATGATGATGATGATGATGATGATGAATTACTTCATCCAATTATTGTTGTTGTTGTTGTTGTTGGATGAATTAATTCCTTCTGAAGGTCAGAGGCCCCACTGTCCGACATTCTTTACAAGAAAAGGCGGGCAGCCTGGTAAAACAGGATATTCCAAAGCCTTTGTTTCAAGTTTATCTTAAGAAATGTTCTATAGTTGTGTGTACAGCTGAGTGGTAGGCTTAGGCTCCAAGAAGAGATCCTTTCCAAAATGCCCAATAATTTAGAATTTTTACAGGCGGCCAAACACACAAGGTCCAGAGTGAGAGATCAACAAATGTTGGTTTTGGATATATGACCAACAAACATTTTCTAAGCAATCCAAATTCTCAGGGCATGACTCAGGAGCTTTTTAAAAGAGAGTTTAGTGTTCAACCGATCTAAAATATTCATTCGTTTGCAATCCTGGTTCAGACAGCAAGCAAACGGGGGCAAAAATCCTGGTTCTTTTACCCAATGTTTTAAATTCAGAATGACTGGATAAAACAATGTCTAAAGCAGGGGTCGCCAACCTTTCGGACCTCAGGGACCACCAAACTCATAATTTTAAATCCCGCGGACCACTAATATGAATTTTGACTGACGGTGGCTTGCTGATGTTTTCCCAAGGTCTCTGCAGAAAGCAGCAGAGACCCTGGGAAAATCCCCCGCCCCGTTTTCCTACCAATTGATTGCTCTTTATTTGGGATCGCAGGATACTGTCTCCAACTCTGTTTTCAGGGAGAGAGAGAGACTTTTAGCTTCATGCAAGGAAAGCAGCAGGAGCCGCAGAAGTCTTTCTTTCTCTCCCCCAAATTCCACCAGAAATGAGTCTTTGCCGGCGCAGCCTCTTGGAGCAGGAGGCCTTGCAGGGTCCCAAAAACTTATTTCTGGCAGAGTTTGGGGGAGAGGAAGAAAGACTTTGGCTGCTTTCCTTGCATGCAGCCAAAAGCAGAAAAAGAAAGAAGCGGAAAGAAGCAGCCCAGTGGTCAAGTGAGGCTCATGGTATGCGTGGGGCAAGTTCCCCCCTCCGCTCTTTCCCCCCTCCCCTCACTACCTTGTGTTGTTCGCAATGCAAGCGACACAAGCCTTGTGTTCCCACGGGCCATGTGGGTGGCGCAGCCTTGTGTTCTCGCACAACCTGGATAAATTGTTTTGGGGGGGACATGTCTCTGCGGACCACCAAAATTTTCTCATGGACCACCAGTGGTTGGCGACCACTGGACTAAAAAGAACCTGATCAAATTTATTTTCCCTTTGATCCCAAATCTTGCAAATGGGTATTGCCACCTTTCAAGACAACCGAGTATGGATAATTCTCCGTCTTAATATTATCCATCCGAGTATGGATAATTCTCCATCTGCTCATTTAGTGATCATTCGACGTTACAACGGCATGTAAAAAAAAATGACTTACAATCATTTGTTCACGCTTACGACAATGCAGCATCCCTGTGGTCACATGATTAAAATTTGGATGCTTGGCAGCTAGCATGTATGTATGGGTAGTCTTCGATTTTTAACAGTTCAAAATTTGGAGGCTCGGCAACTGACTCAGATTTATGACAAGGGTCATGCAATCCCCTTTTACAACCTTCTGACAAGCAAAGTCAATGGGGGAAGCCAGATTCACTTAACACCGTATGACTAACTTAATAACTGCAGTGATTCACTGAACAACTGTGGCAAGACAAGTCGTAAAATGGGGCAAAAGTCACTTAAAACCGTCTCATTTAGCAAAGGAAATGTTGGGCTCATTAGCAGTCATAAGTCAAGGACTACCAATAGTCACCTTTCATTAAAACGGACAGATACGTCCTTCTAAAAATCAACAGACTTCATCAAATTGTGCTTCCTGTCTAATAGGAAAGATCGTGAATGATGGATTATTATTATTATTATTATTATCTTACAAATCTTGAGCCAATGCTCAAACAAATGGATGATCTATTTGTCAAGGTTTGTGACTCCCAATATTCCCTTTCCATTTTTTTTTTCTCAGAAAAATAGAACGTATTTTTTTTCTTACAACATAATCATATGTTTCTTGTCTTAAGAGGGTTAAAAAAATTTTTTTTTTTAAATTGACACTTAGCAGGCTGTTAGAAAGGAGGAGGAAAACCACAAAAGAAACACAACAGATTTGTCCGAAGGAAAGGCTTGCCTAGAAATTGCAAATTCTTGTTACAAAACAATCAAATGACCTACAGAAATACTCGAGGCAGAAGCAAGAAAATACCCTTTTTCTCTCTCTAAGGGATCTGTATCAGCTAAAATTCACTTAAAGAACTGGGTATACTGGTATACCACTAAACGGTAACACTTATAATGCTTTGAAATACTGCATCCAGTTTTCATCACCACAAAATACAAAAGATGTTGAGACTCTAGAAGGAGAAGAGTGCAAAGAAGAGCAACAAATACTTGCTCAGGGATTCTGGGAGTTGAAGTCCATAAGTCCTAAAAGGTCCATAATTCCCCATGTTGACTCAGGGATTCTGGGAGATGAAGTCCACAGGCCATAAAAGGGCCATAATTCCTCATTTTAGCTCAGGGTTTCTGGGAGTTGAAGTCCACAGATCGAAAAAAGGACTATAGTTCGCCACCCCTGAACTAGATCAATGGTTTCCAAACTTCACAAAGTTGTGGACTACCAGAATTCCCCAGTCAACATGACTGGCTGAGGAATTCTGGAACTTGATGCCCACAAATCCTAAAGTTTGGAAACCCCTGGTCTAGACCAAAGTCAGTGAAGCTCTCTGCCAGCTTTTGTATAGAGGGAACAATAATCTGTAATATTCTGGGCCATTTCAAGTAATATTCTGTGCCACAGTAAGTCCCTTTATGCCCCATCGTGAAAAACACTATAGAGTTGCTTCACGGTGAGAAAGTTAAGAAAGGAATTTTGCTCAGTTTGGAGACAAACTACTTTTCAGGTAGTCCTCGACTTATAACCACAATTGGGAATGGAATGTCCAGTGCTTAACAAGATGGTTGATAAGGGAGGGAGCCGTGCCCGATTTTGCAACCTCTTTTGCCATGGCTGCTAAGTGAATCGTCCCAGTTGTTAAGTGAATCAATGGCTGTTAAGCGGATCTGGCTTTCCCCAATGGTCAGAAACCAAGCTGGGAAGGTTGCCAATGGCGATCATGTCTCCCTCTCTCTCTTTCTCTCTCTCACACACACACACATCCTAGATGCCTGAATTTTGACAAGGTGACCTTGGGGGTGCTGTGATTGTCGTAAGGGCGAGGACCAGGTCTCTGTCACTTTTTTTGGTGTTGTTCTAACTTTAGTGAATGAAGGGCTGTAAGTCAAGGTTCTTCCAACATGGCAAGTTTAAGACTTGTGGATTTCAACTCCCAGAATTCCTGAGCTAACCTGACTGGAGGAAGAATTCTGGGAGTAGAAGTCCACAAGTCTTAAAGCTGTCAAGTTTGAAGACCCCTGCTCTACAGTATCTATCTTATATCTCCATCTCCATCTACCTACCTACCTACCATCTATCATCTATCTATCTATCTATCTATCTATCTATCTATCTATCTATCTATCTATCTATCTATCTATCTATCTATCTATCTATCTATCTAATCCAAGGGTCTTCAAACTTGGCAACTTTAAGACTTGTGGACTTCAACTCCCAGGATTCCTGAGCTAACACGACTGGAGGAGGAATTCTGGGAGTTGAAGTCCACAAGCCTTAAAGCTGTCAAGTTTGAAGACCCTGATCTACAGTATCTATCTACAACCTCCATCTCTCTCTCACGCACACACACATCTACCTACCTACCTATTCTATCTATCTATCTATGTATCTATGTATCTATAAATCTATGTAGATTTATCTATCTACCTATCTACCTACCTCTCCTCTGTCTCTCCCTCTCCCAGTATCTATGCATCTACCTACCTACCTACTTACCTACTTACCTACCTATCTACCCACCTACCCTCTCCCTCTCCCACTACCTACCTATCTACTACCTATCTTGTCTCTCCCTTTCCCAGTATCTATGTATCTACCTTCCTGCCTGCCTGCCTACCTATTCTATCTATCTATCTATCTATCTATCTATCTATCTATCTATCTATCTATCTATCTATCTATCTATCTATCTATCCTAAAGCATAAACCTGCATCTATCAGCAGGTGGCGATCAAGGACAGGCCGAAAGAGGATGCTTCTCCATTTTCTTAGAATAATATACAGTCCAATAAGCAGAGTTGGAAGGGACCTTGGAGGTCTTCTAGTCCAACCCCCTGATTTATCCATCCTGAATCTTTCTCAAGCAGCAACCGAGATGGGCAGAGGGCAGAGAAAAAAAATAAATCTCCGTTTGAGAATTTACCTCATTATTTACATTTGAAATCTTGACTATTGCTAAGACTGATACAGCCTCTCGCCCACCTTGGCCTATTGTGGATCTTAGCAAGGGTTTGGTCGGCCACCTGGGGAGGCTAGCAAGTTCAACAAATATTTTGGAGAAAATAGCAGCGTGTTCTTTCATATAGGTCAACGGTCTTCAAGTTGGCAAGTTTAAGACTTGTGGACTTCAACTCACTGCAAGTGATTCCATGGCTGTAAGTGTGAAAAGAGATCATCCGTCCCTTTTTCCCCCACCGCAGGGTTGTTGTAACTTCGAGTGGTCACTGTAAAACCAGTGGTTCTAAGCGGAGGTGGACCTCGCCTTACGACCGCAACAGAGCACAACGTTTTCGTGGTTAAGCGAGATGTTGATTCCGTGACTTTTGCTCCCTTTTGCAATCTTTCTCGCCACAGTCATTAAACGAACCAGTGCAGTGGGTGAGTCAGTCACATGGTCGTTTAGGGAATCTGACTGCCTGCCTGCCTGCCTGCCTTCCTTCCTTCCTTCCTTCCTTCCTTCCTTCCTTCCTTCCTTCCTTCCTTCCTTCCTTCCTTTCTTTCTTTGTCTTTCTTCCCTGTCCTTATTTTTCTTTCTTTCTTTCTTTCTTTCTTTCTTTCTTTCTTTCTTTCTTTCTTTCTTCCTTCCTTTCTCTTTCTTTCTTGTCTTTCCACCCTGTCCTTATTTATCTCCTTCCTTCCTTCCTTCCTTCCTTCCTTCCTTCCTTCCTTCCTTCCTTCCTGACATGCAGACAGAGCAATGGCTGTAAGTAGGAACCAGCTACCCAGCCTCTGAATTTTGACCGCGTGAACCCGGGGTTATTTGGGTGAAAAACTTCCTAAGTCCCTTTTTTTCAACAGCAATGTGACTTCGAACAGTCACTAAATGAACGGTTGTACGTCGAGGACCAACCTGTATCATGTTAAGTCGTGGGGGCGAGGTATTTCTCTCCCCCTCGCACCTGCCGGCCTTCCTGCTGAAGACGGTACATCCATCGTGGCAGGTTTTCCTCCTCGGTGCCTGCGTGGCTTTGCCGTCAGAGATAACTCACCCATTGGGACATATTTCTGCTCCTTAAATGAATTATAATTCTGCCTTGACGGCAGGGAAGGAAGCAAAGAGGAAGGAAATTACATGACTGGCAGGAATTAAAGAGGCTTTTTCAGGGCTGTTTGTTCTCTCCCTCCCTCTCTCTTTCCCCGTATCCTGTTTGCCACCTGATTTAATAAATCCCCAGGTGAAACTGCCTTTAAATCCTTTTAAATAGCTTTTTTTTCCTTGTCTTTCCTTCCTGTCCTTATTTATCTCTTTTCTTTCTTTCTTTTTCTTGTTTTTCTTTCCTGTCCTTATTTATCTCTTTTCTTTTTTCTTGTCTTTCCTTCCTGTCCTCCTTTATGTCTTTTCTTTCTTTCTTTTTATCTTGTCCTTCCTTCCTGTCCTTATTTATCTCTTTTCTTTCTTTTTCTTCCTTTTTTTCTTGTCTTTCCTTCCTGTCCTTATTTATCTCCTTTATTTTCCTTTTTTCATTGTCTTTCCTGTCCTTATTTATCTCTTTCTTTTTCTTGTCTTTCCTTCCTGTCCTTCTTTATCTCTTTTCTTTCTTTTTCTTTCTTTTTTCTTGTCTTTCCTTCCTGTCCTTCTTTATCTCTTTTCTTTCTTTCTTTTTCTTGTTTTTCTTTCCTGTCCTTATTTATCTCTTTTCTTTTTTCTTGTCTTTCCTTCCTGTCCTCCTTTATGTCTTTTCTTTCTTTCTTTTTATCTTGTCCTTCCTTCCTGTCCTTATTTATCTCTTTTCTTTCTTTTTCTTCCTTTTTTTCTTGTCTTTCCTTCCTGTCCTTATTTATCTCCTTTATTTTCCTTTTTTCATTGTCTTTCCTGTCCTTATTTATCTCTTTCTTTTTCTTGTCTTTCCTTCCTGTCCTTCTTTATCTCTTTTCTTTCTTTTTCTTTCTTTTTTCTTGTCTTTCCTTCCTGTCCTTCTTTATCTCTTTTCTTTCTTTCTTTTTTTTTTCTTGTCTTTCCTTCCTGCCCTTATTTATCTCTTTTCTTTCTTTTTCTTCCTTTTTTCTTGTCTTTCCTTTCTGTCCTTATTTATCTCTTTTCTTTCTTTCTTTTTTCTTGTCTTTCCTTCCTCTCCTTCTTTATTTTCTTTCTTTCTTTCTTTCTTTCTTTCTTTCTTTCTTTCTTTCTTTCTTTCTTTCTTTCTTTCTTTCTTCTCTTTCCTTCCTGTCCTTATTTCTGTTGCTAAGCAAGGCAGTTGCTGACTAAGATAAGCCCAATTTCATGACCATAGGGCCATGCTTGTTAAGTGAATCCCATGGGTGTTAAGTGAATCACATGGTTTTTAAGTGAATCACAGTTTGGGGTTGGGCTAGATGACCTACAAGGTTCCTTCCAACTCTCTTAATCTGTATCCGTATCTGCTAGTCAGAAGCCAGTTAGGAAGGTCAGAAATGGTGATTCCTGGGAAGCCGGAAGCGTTATAAATCCATGGCAGTTGTCAATCATCCGAATTTTAATCAGTTGACTGAGGGGACTTTGCAATGGTTGTAAGCACGAGGATCTGTTGTAAGTCACTTTTCTCTATGCAATTTTAGCTTCAGTTGCTAAATGAATGATTCCAAATCAACCATATGATTGCATTGCAATACTATTTAGGTAAGATCCTATGTTTCTAATGCCTTTTTTAATATATTTTTTATTTTTATAACAAAAACAACAAATAAAACTATGTTACAGTTTCGACATTGTGTCAGTTGGGTACATATATCTTGTGCACATAATGATATTATCATAGATTTCTTGCTTACTTATGTTTACAACCACTGTAATCAACATTTTATATTGTATTGGTTAGTTATTGTACCATCATTGACATTATAATCATTATTTTTTAAGAGCATATTCCATCCTTACTAAGTTATATTCATTCTCTTACTCATTCAAAATCATATGTTTATTACTATTACCACATATTTCAGTTTCTTACTCTTTTATCTAACCATTCATAAACTAAATTCCAAATCTTATAATACTGTTTTTCTTCCTGTTCTCTAATTGCCATTGTTAATCTACTCATTACTGCACATTCTATTATTTTATTTTTTATTTTTTTTAAATAATTTTTTATGAAACAAACACAGACAAAAACAAAAGAAACATTAAAAACATTGAACATGTTACAATCCTCCTAACCCACATAGTTGTCTTACATTGCCAACTCACAAATAAAACATAATACGTATTTACATTTTATATAATATATACATGCATTTAATCATTTCTTATTGTTTTGATCCCTTCTTTTTTCTAACCCAACCATAAAACTTATCTCATTCCATTATTTTCTTGATTGTTTCCTCCTTTGTTGGAATTTTCTAATTTTTCCAATTTTGTGCAAATACAATTCTAATGTCTTTCGGAACAAGTAAAAAGTGATTGCAAACTAAGGAGGATGGAAATTCCTAAAACAAAAAACAAAAAAAATACCCACTTCTGAAAACTGTTTTGCAGATTTTTGCTGGCCTGGAAGTTGTATTTGCACACCCTGCTTGGCTACCTCCGACTAACCTAAAATCTGCATTCAAACAAAGAGCTACATCAAAAGTTCGCTTTGTTTTGCAACCTGAGCTCACAAAATCTGAATTTGAGTGATGTCCTGAAGACGGAAAGCTGGATGTGGCTTGTACATCAATTCTGTTCTCTTGTGTGCTTTAATTTTATTTACTGTACAGGATATGGCTGCTGTCTGTGGACTGAAACATCACTCAAGCTGATAAAGAGATGCACAGATATTTTAAGCAGCCAGATCTCTTCCGAAGGCTTAAAACTAGGAGGGGCCTGGTGGCATCTTTTCCGACTGGCAAATTAACAACGGGAGATAATCATATTTGTTGTAGCTCAGGGTTGAGCTGTGGGGTCCTTAGGCCTCTCTGAACTAGGTTGCTTTCTTGCAGACATTTCATGGCCCCACGAGGGAACGTCATCAGTGCTAGAAGGGGGTGGGTTTGGTGGAGGAGGAGAACTGTGGGGTCCTTGGTGCCCTCTGAGCTGGGTTGTTTGCTTGCAGACGTTTCATGACCCCACTAAGTTACATCATCAGTGCTGGAGGAGGAGGAGGAGGAGGAGAGAGAAAAGAGGAGGAGAACTCTGGGGTCCTTGGTACTCTCTGAACTGGGTTGTCTTCCTGCAGATGTTTTATTGCCCAACTGGGTAGCAACATCAGTGCCAGGAGGCTTTTCTGGCTGAGGAATTCTGGGGCTTGAAGTCCACAAGTCCGAAAGGGGCCAAGGTTGGAGACCCCTGCTCTAACCCCTCGGCATTACGGCCACGTGATGACTGCCATGTCATTCTGCTTGACTGGCCTTGGTGTCTCCTGGAAGTCAGGTGTTGTTTGGGGGCAAAGCCCTCGAGGAGGCGTTGCTTGGTGTGTGTTGTGTGCTCGACTCCTGACAGTTGCGGAAGAGCCTTGAAAGCCCAGCGTGCTTTTCACAAGAAGGAATGACAGCCAGATTGTTGCTGGATCTGTTCTTTCTCCTCCTTTTCCTTTCCTCCCTCTCTTTCCTTTCTTCCTTTCCTCCCTCTTTCTTCTTTCTTCTTTTCCTTTCTCTTCCTCCCTCTCTTTTCTTCCTTACTTTCTTTTCCTCCCTTTTCCTTTCTTCCTTCCCTTCTTTCCTTCTCTTCCTCCTTTCCTTTCCTTTCCTCTCTCTCTTTCCTCCCTCTCCTTCCTTTCTTCCTTTCCTTTCCTCCATCTTTTTCCTCCTTCCTTCCTTTCCTTTCCTTCTTTTCCTTTCTTTCTTTCCTTTCTTCTCTTTCCTTCCTTCCTTCCCTCTTTTTCTTTCTTCTTTTCTTTTCTTTTCTTTTCCTCCCTCCCTTTCCTTTCTTCCTTTCCTTTTCTCCCTCTCTTTCCTTTCTTCCTTTCCTTTCCTTTCTTCCTTTCCTTTCTTTTCTTTCCTTCCTTTCTTCCTTTTCTCCCTCTTTTTTCTTTCTTCTTTTCCTTTCTTTTCCTCCCTTTTCCTTTCCCCTTCCCTTCTATTTCCTTCCCTTCCTCCTTCCCTTCTCTTTCCTTCCTTTCCTCCTTCCCTTCCCTTCCCTTCCCTCTTCTTTCTTCTTCTCCTCCCTTCTCCCTTCCCCTAATCAATTTACTTCCTTCCCCTTCCCTTGCAATTTCCCTAAACAAACTGTTGTGAATTGTGGGCGACCTGTATTGCTTTCTTTTTGTGTGCATCCTCTTTTCCTCCCTTTTCTTTCTTTCAATTCTTCTGTGATGGATTTGGGATGGTTGGGCTGTCAATCTTACCACCTCCGAGCCAATTTCTTTGCACTTTTGCACGAAGAAACAATGCTGTTGTTTTATCCAAAGCAGAGAGGATGAAACCTGACCCATTCACCTGCCCGTCATTAAAAATTGACTCGAGATGCTGGAATAACTCTTCCGTGCCCAGACGGGTAGCCCAGAGGGGCGTGGAAAGCGGTTCAAGACCAGCAATGACCTTGAGTGGCTCAGTCTGCCAGGAATGTGCTTTTTATATTTAATTGCTCTGAGTTTCCTTGCAATTGCAAAACTCCGGGCAAATTTAATAGCCGGGGTTGGGTAAAAATGGATGTTTACTGGCCGGAAAACAAGTTGAATTCCTCTTCATAATTGCAGAGTTAAATTATACATTCAGAGGAAGGAATGTTTGCCACAAACCACAATGTTCCCGTGATTTAAAAACCCTCAGATTTTAGATGGTTAGTCGGAGTCGGTAGTCCTGGGAAGGTTGCTCCAGGCTTCAAGTCCCATGTGAAAAAGCCGACACAATTCTAAACTGCATCGAAGGATGACATCAAAATTTAGGGATGAGATAGTGCCACGCTGGTGAAGTGACCTTTGTAATAAAGGGAATCCTCAACTTACAACAGTTCATTTAGTGACTGTTCGAAGTTACTGCTGTGGCCCGCCAGCGGCCAGCGGAGCTCGAACAGTGAGGAGGTTGGGGAGGAACCTGGGCCAGTCCTGGAGGCTGGGGAAGGCTCGGACGAGGGCTCTGCGTCGGAGGAAGAGATGAGGCCAGGGCCATCCGACAGTTATCAGCTGCCTTCGGAGTCGGAGATCGGTGGGGAAGAAGAACAGCTGGAGCCTGTTCCCATTGTGCGCATGCACAGAGCTGCCAGAGGAAGGGAACAGTTAAGGAAGAAGGGTCAACTCAGGAGGAAAGGCACAGGTGGATGATGAATGGCTCCTCCCATAGGGAATAAAGATGAGCAAAAGGGGAGTGGGGTTTTGCAGGAGGCAATTTGTTCAATTCATTAGAGTGAAGATCTGTTCCTGACTCCTTGCGTTCAACTATTGTCTGCTACAGTGTGACGTTTGGAAGCTATCGGCCTGGCAACTCTCCAAGCCTGTTCAGGTCTGTGGTTGTAATTCACCCTTGGAAGATTGTTTACCAGGACTTTGCTGGATGTGAAGGATAGGAATTCACATTACCCAAGTAAAAAGGGGTTTTATCGGGATGAGGAGTCTGCTTTGTGATTTTGGCAAGCCTAGGTCAGAACAGTTACAACAGCACTGAAAAGAACGGATGTATAACTATTTTCACATTTACAAATGTTGCAGCATCCTCATGGTCACCTGATTAAAATTCAGATGCTTGGAAACT
This sequence comes from Laticauda laticaudata, assembly GCA_004320025.1. NCBI lineage: Eukaryota > Metazoa > Chordata > Lepidosauria > Squamata > Elapidae > Laticauda > Laticauda laticaudata. The sequence goes on from BHFT01019917.1 coordinate 26,817, forward strand.
GGCATCTATTTATGACGGTCGCGGTGTTCCAGGTCACACAATCCCCTTTTGCAACCTTCTGACAAGCAAAATCAAGGGGTGAAGCCAGATTCATTTAATAAATGAGTTGCTAACTGATCCACTGCAGTGATTCCCTTAACAACATTGGCAAGAAAGGTTGTAACATGGGGAAAAAACTCACTTAACAAATATCTCATTTAGCCACAGAAATTTTGGGAGCTCAACTGTGGACGTAAGTGGAAATGTACTGTATCGTATCCATAATTGTGTTTATTTTAAGACTCTCTCTTGGCTCTTCTCTTCTTTTTTGGTTGCTGCTCTGAAGCCTGCTTTCTGTCATCAAGAGGACTAGCAACTTGGCTTTTCAGATCTTTCCAAATAGCACCAGGGGGTTGGGCTGCTACCGATTCTCCCCGGTTCAGGCAAACTGCTACCGAATCGGTAGCTAATTTTATGGCTGGTTTGGTGAACCGGCAAATCCCACCGCTGGCTGGTGCCTCCTACACCTCCTCTCCCTCCCTGGAGTCTCCACACAGCCCATTTTGGATGCTGAGTAAGTGCAGGGTCCACATGGAGACTCAGGGTGCACGAAACACGGGCTCCCCGGAGGCTCTGGAAGGCTGGAAACGGGCCCATTTTAGGCCTCTGGAGGGTCTCCAGAGCCCAGGGGAGGCCGTTTTCACCCTCCCACAGGCTTGAAGAAATCCTCGGGAGCCCGGGGAAAACGCCCCTCCCTGCTATAGTGCAGGAGGCCAACTAGGCCACACCCACAATGGCCACACCCTCCCAGGAACTGGGCAGAGAACCGGTTGTTAAAATTTTTGAAGCCCATCCCTGATTAGCCCAGTCCAGGACTGGGTGACCGGTTCAGACTGGTTCAATGGAACCAGTTGTTATGATTCTGCGCAGTTTGGAGAACCGGCAAATCGTGCCCCTCTCCACCCACCCCTCCCCGCCCAGTCAGTCCTTATCATCCATGTGCAACATTGGGCGCATGCCCGACATCGCTGACTCTGTTCTTCCCCGCCCATTCACTCCTTAGGGTATTTCTTCCTTTTTTACCACTCCCGACGATCAGCTGTTTCAATGACCAGCTGTGCCCCTCCATTTTTTGCCTTCCGGGGCCCCAGGGAAGCCTTCTGGGAGCAAAAGTATCCCCCCAGGAGGCTTCCCTGAGGTGCAGGACACCCCAAAACCGAGCACAGAGATGGGTGCTGCGTGACCCCCAAAATGGGTGGGGGCCTGCGGGAAAAAAAGAAGCCACGCCCACCTAGCCATGCGTCACAGAACCGGTTGTTGCAAAATTTGAATTCCACCCTTGATTAACACAGTCTACAAATCCTCCCCTGTTAGGAAGCCGTTAATAGATAACGGTTTGCTAATCATTAAACCTGGAATGCAAAACTTGAAACAATTTCTCTCTCTCTCTCTCTTTTTTTTTTTTTTTTTTTNTTTCTCTCTCTCTCTCTCTTTTTTTTTTTTTGTTTTGAAAAGCAAATTCCTGAGATCGGCTCTCTTTGATTGCCAAAACAAAAAAAAACCCCACGTGTTTGCTTCCACATTCCTTCTCTTCTTATCTTGTTCACTGGCAGGTTGACCCAATTAACTCCCAGGGATGAAAGTCCTCCTATTTCTACTCCTCCCGCCTCCATTTCTGTCATGAGAACAAATGTCCCAGAATTCTCCACAAAGGAACACTTTTGGGGATTCTGGGAGTTGTAGTTGCCATTTTTTGGCTGGGCGTGGATTTAAGCGTCTGATGATGCGATCAGCAGCTTGTGGGAGATTTCGATTTTTAATCATATGGGTGAGTTGGGAAAGTGGCTACGAGACTGGTGGATTTCTTTTTTGCTGTCCTTAGTTAATATGGGTACTCCTTGTTTAACGACCAGTTGCTTAGCCACTGTTCAAAGTTACAACAGACAGACACACACACACACTCCCACTCAAAAAATGCTTGAGAACTTGCATTATGGCCATTTGCAGCACCCACAATCACTTAACTGCAACTTGTATATCTATTTTAATCCCATTTAATTCCTTGGTGATCTCCTAGTCCCCCTCCTCAAGCAGGAATCCACGAACCTGTTGTGGTTTACTGGCAGCAGGTGAGGACGGCTGAGGTCTTGGTGAGCGAGGACTTGGATGAGGGGACTGCGGATAATGCAGGGATGGAGCCAGGACCATCAGGGAGTGGAGTGCTGCCTTCGGAGGTTGTGGAGGCTGGCAGCAGTGAGGAAGAGGTTCCCGAGGAGCCTGCGCCCAGTGCGCATGTGCGCAGGACTGCTTGAAGCAAAGAGCAGCTGCAACAGCATGGGGGACTCAGGAGTAACACTGCAAGGTGATGGCCCCTCCCTGAGGAGATAAAAGCCAGCTGAGAAACCGCAGTTCTTTGCAGGAAGCAAAGAAGTTTTTGCACCGAAAATACTGGAAGTGACAAAATGGGCCCAGTTTTCAGCCTGCAATGTTTCCAGAAGCCTTTCTGAAGCCTTTGGAGGCTGAAAAAAGGCCTCAAACTGTCCAAAAAGCAGCTGTGAAGCGCACACATGTGCAGTAGGGTAAATTTGCTTGCAGTTCGTGTGCCAGTACAAATGGCTTTGCGTGCCAAACCATCACGGTTCTAAATGAATGCTTGCAAATCAAGGATACCATCAACCTTTGCAAATTATTTCTTTCCAGATTTGCATCTCAGCCATTAAACTGTTAGTTTTCCCCTCCGCTTACCATGTTAAAAATACAGCCACCGATATTAAAGCGATAAAATATGCCAGCTGACAAAACAAGGGATGCCATCAGAGTCATAAATCTAATGGCAGAGAAAATAAATCGATGATTTAAGTTTGCGAAACGGAAGCAGGACACTTCCCTTGGTGCCAAAAAATGCAAATGAAACAAGCATCTCTTGGAAGGAACCCAAGTTATGTAGGATCCTACTTTTAAAACAACAGCAAAAAAACACCCCCTTATTTATTCTTCCGCTGGCAAATTTGCAATTATTTCAAAGCGCTTGTCAAACAAACGTGTCTTTTTGGTGAAGTGGGGCCATTGTAAAACCAAGTGAAAAAGGAATCAATGTTTTTGCCCCCTTAGCTTCTAATCATGATAATTTAAATGTTTTCAGAAACTACGTATGCTGAGGATAACAGAATGACCAAGTTGGAAGGGATCTTGGAGGTCTTCTAGTCCAACCCCCTGCTCAACTACACCATCCCAGACAAGTGACTGCCCAGTCTCTGCTTAAAAACCTCCAGTGTTGGAGCACCTATAATTTCTGGTGGCAAGTTGTTCCACTGATTAATTGTTCTTACTATGAGAAAATTTCTCTTTAGTTCCACGTTGCTTCTCTCCTTGTTTAGTTTCCACCTGTTGCTTCTTGTCCTGCCTTCAGGGACTTTGCCAAACAGATAGCTCTTGAGTTATGACCAGTTGTTTCGTGGACTTCTCGGTGTTCAAGTTCACCCTGTCTTAAAGCGGGTGCATTTGGAGAATATTGGTTTGTAAAGGGAATAAACCCTGAAAGTGACAAGCCTTAGTGGCTGAGACCCCCAATTGCATTTCTACAAAAAGATAAAAATACAAATACAAATTCATTTAACCAAGCAACCCCTCCTGAGCACCTAAACTGACATATATATATATGTGCTGTTCAGCTTCCGTCGGGTATTATCCCACGTCATTGTAGTTGTGCTTTTAAAGTTGTAGCAACGTTTCGGCAGAATCTCATAAGCCATCATCAGGCTTTTGTATTGAGTTTGTCTGCATGTATAATACAGAATTATATATAATATAATACAGAAGCCTGATGATGGCAGATGAGATTCT
>BHFT01019918.1:0-31398 GCA_004320025.1 Laticauda laticaudata
GACGTGGGATAATACCCGAAGGAAGCTAAACAGCACAAATGTAAGTACCCGCGAGAGCTTAAAAAAGCAAATATATAATGTATGTGTTGATGGAGCTGACCACAAGCTCTCCTTATTCATTGAAGGTTTGAAGAACATGTTTCAGCCTACTCTGGATAGTAGTATCTCCACATGAAGACAGATTCTGCCTTAATTGGTTGTAGTTTTGGAATGGGGAGCTCTACTGTCAGATCAGGTGTGAAATCTAACCAACATGTGGCCCAAATCAAATCACTTTCTCAGTTGATGAAGGTGCTATAGACCAAGGAACTCCAGTTGGCCTGAACCTGGAGTTCTTTCAGACAGCCTGGAAGAACCTGCACCAAAGGTGGGGCTTCCAAAAGACATTGTCCTAAAACAGCCAGAAGGTGCAAGTATGAGCTGCATGTCTTCATTGTAGAAGGAGCAACTTCAACAAGGAAACATCCCATGGTGGAGGGATGCTTTGCTTCTTAAAATGAGTTCAGAAGACTGAGACAAGGGCTGGTGGGATTCCTGACACTGCTTGTGTTGTCCATCCCAATATTGTAGCCACAGTCACAGTATAGGTCTCCTGCCTGAGCAGAAGGTGAACTAAAAGACCTCCAAGGTCCTTTCCAGCTCTGTTCTGATGGATAGTAGGAGTTAGGGTGGGCTTCAAAAAGACTAGCTACTTTTCGAGAGGCAGTATAGGTAGTTCTTGACTTACAACAGTTTGTTTAGTGCTGTTCAAAGTTACAACACTGAAAAATGTAACTTATGGCTGTTTTTTTCACACTTGCATCCGTTGCAGTATCCCATGGTCACATGATCAGAATTTGGACACTTGGCAACTGGTTCATGTTTATGATTATGACAGGTGCAGCATCCCAGGATTGTGTGATCTCTGGTTGTGACCTTCTGACAAACGGAGTCCATGGGGAAATAACAACCATGTTACTAACTTAACAGATACTTAATTTGCTTAGCAATTGTTGGCAAGACAGCTTCGCAAAATGAGGCCAAACTCACCCAACAGATTGTCTTGCTGAAGCCCAGTGGGTTAGTATTTCAATTTTTAACAACGTGTATGTTTTGTTGGGGCATGGCTTGAGTTGTGGACGTGGCTTGGCTGTTTGTTCGACGGGGGTGGCGTGGGGCCCCAAAAAACTCACATTCACTTCACATCGATGGCACGATCTCCTACGCCTGGCCCTCTCATGACAGTGGGATGCTGCAACAGTTGTAAGTGAAAACGGTCATAAGTCACCTTTTTAAAGTGCCATTGTAAACCTTAGATGGTCACTCCACAACAAGCAAGTACAGAAACAGAGGAAAATAACTCCAGAGAAGTTTCCAGAGACAGGGAAGTCCCTTGTCTGCCAGAATGGTAATGGAGAGCAGTTTCTGTGAGCAACCCCAGAATGTGTTCCTTCCTGCCTTCCCCTTACAGGATTAGGCCAGTAATTTCTCCTAACAACCGGTTCTCCAAACTGCTCAGAATGTTAACAACCGGTTCTAGTGAATAGGTGCGAATTGGGAGAATCCCACCTCTGCTTAAGCCTCAAAAATGTTGGGTTCAATTGTGTTCATAAACCAAGGACTGCCTGTACTTAAGCCACATCCCTTAGTGAACCATAGGAAACCAGACAATTCCTGTGTTTTGACCAAGCTTAAAAGGCCCCATCCTGGTATTATCTTAATGAGTACATCACATCTGTGAGTCACGGAGCTTGTTTAAATGTAACGGAGTGCATTGTTCAGCGGATCGCAGAGCATTGCACTTTTATGCCTGTGCTAAATACGGAGGTGATCCTCCNTCAGCGGGACGCGAGCTGTTTTCCCAGCCCTTCTTCAATCCCACTGATGCTGTTTGAAAAGAGGATCGCAGAGCATTGCACTTTTATGCCTGTGCTAAATACGGAGGTGATCCTCCTATGATCCTGGCCCCGCTAGAAGATCCCACCCAGGGGTGTCTTCGGTACCACCCTGTGCGCTAATTAAAAGGTGTGTGTTAAATCCTAAACTGTAACATCTTTTCTTCTAACTGTGAAATAATCACCTGGGTTTAAAAAGCATTACATCAAAAATGACAACCGAGCAGAGGCAGAGCCAGAAACGTTACCAGTTGCCAAAGGGCAGCCAGGGTTTGGATGAAGGAAAAATGTTTCTTTGATGGAGAAAGAAAGCATTCTGCATGGAATGGGAGGACTTCTAGGTTGGGTAACTGCATCTGAATCCAGAATCTATGGATTCAGCTTTCAGCTTTTTAACTGGGCCCGTATTACTCACATGTTGGAGAGAAGAGAAGGCAGAGTCAAGTGAGTCATCAGCCTAGAGTCAACATATTCCCACAAATGATCTAAGTCCAACCCCTCTTGAATCCCGTTGAATCTTCTCTAGCACCAATTTAGTGCTGGTCATGAGTTGATTAGAGACTTGTGAACAGGCATGAGCAATAAACATCCTAACTGGAGCTTAATGTCCTAATGCTTTGTGTCTAACACATGTTCCCCTAATAATCAGTGATTTTGGACTTCAGAGTCCTTAGTGTTCTTTGAGCTTTCTTGGGTTTTTTTGCAAGTGTTTCACTTCCCCACTAGGTAACACCATCAGCTCTGTAAGAGAGTGGGGTTTGCTCTCTGTTGATATACAAGCACCTTGCCCTGTCAATGTTGGTGGAAGTGGTCTTGGTTGCTCCTTGATCAGACAGTTGTTTACTGTTTAATTGTCTGCATTGGTAGTTCCTTGATTGGGGTGTTGTTTATGGTTTTGACCCATGACCTCTTTGCCTGGGGTGCATAATGGTTCTCACCATGATTTCCATTTGGTTTTGTGCCCACCATGAACATCTCAAGAAGGAGATGGAACCTTCTCTCTCCCTTTTATCTTGTTTTTTTTTTAATACTCATTTGGTATTCAGAGCTAAAGACCTCAAGATGAACTCAACTTTCCAGGCATTGCATCTGTGCAGTGTTCTTGGTGTTGACATCAAAGCGTCTTGCCATTGTCTTCTTCCAAGATTTTTTGTTTTACGGCTTCTTCAATGTTGGACGGAGAGGTCCAGATCCGTCTTTCAATGTTGCACCTGCAGAGGGAGCTCTGGGATCCCTCCATGATTGGTAGGAAGGTCTTGCTATAGCTGTTCAACCCCTTCTTACATTGAGTAGCTTACATTTAAGGCCAGTTGTAGTTGGAATAGAGGTAGTTAGGAGTGTGGGTGCCTAGCCTTTCCATGTGGACATGAATTCCACCAACAACTTCTTGGTTGAATATAGAAATAAAGAACATGCACAGGCTTTAGATTTCCTCTACTATTACAGTTAACATCCCCAATCTCCCAATCTCCCAATCTCCATCCCCCAATCTCCATCCTTATATGTCTATATGTGAATTTGGAGGGATGGAGTGGATCTTATCTCAACCCTCCTGTTATGCAACCAGATAGTGGTCAGCATGGATCAAACCAACTGTACACTAAACCCTCACTTGAGTTTTTTCCAACGGTCTGGTCCTTCTTTATATTACATCTATATCGAAGGATAGTACCACCTGATTACGGAAGGTCTTTCTCAACAACTATTGGGTTTCCTTTGTGTATGAGTTTGATCCCGGCTTGGACCGGCTAAAACCTCCGTCAATAGTTAAGTTCTGTTGTGAGAGGTTTTAAAGCTGGTTGGTTCTGTTTCCAAATTCTGCTGGGGAAAAAATAAGGGTAGTTTGTTTGTACAGTCCTCCCCAGGGGTGGGATTCTACCAGTTTGCACCTATTCCGGTTGTTAACATTCTAAGCAGTTTGGAGAACTGGTTGTTAGAAGAAATTACTGGCCTAATCCTGTAAGGAAGGCAGGAAGGAAACATTCTGGGGTTGCTCAGAAACTGCCTCTCCGTTAACCCTTATTACATTCTGGGCAGGACGAGACTTCCTGTCTCAGGAACTTCTCTAGGGTTTTTTCCCCTCCTTTGCTGGTACTTTGTTTGTGTGGAGTGACCATTCAAAGTCACAATGGCACTGAAAAAAGTGACTTATGACCGTTTTTCACACTTGTGACTGTTGCATCATGCCCACAGTCATGAGAGGCCAGGCGAGGAGATGCGTGCCTCGATGTGAGTGATGTTGAGTTGGCCACACCCACATGACCACCAAGCCATGTCCACCACCTAAGCCACGCCCACAGAACTGGTTGTTAAAAATTTGAATCCCCCTCCTAGGAAAAAAAAAAGAGAGGGAACGTTGGTGTTTTTGAAATACACACACATATAGAACATGCATACACACACATACACACACACAAGCATTGGACAAATATTTGGAAAGCCAGAGAACGGGAGGCGTGCCAGATTAGCACTGGAAAATACAGCTGTGTGTGTTAGCTGCCACTTGCCCAGGAAAACATCCCAGGCCTGCTGGTAGGTTTTGGGTGGGAGTTACCGTGAAGGTAACTTTGAGATGCTCTGTTTGTACATGGGAGCCCCAGGGTGAGGAAGCCACGGCTTGTGGGCTTCTTCTCCGAATCCGTGGTAGGTGGTTTCCTCTCATGCCTCCTTTGACCACCATTGAACCGGCCTCTTTCTCTATCAGGCTGGGATGCCAACATTGTTTGCATTTATTACATTTCAATTGTAACCAAGTTCTTCACCATTAAGGACAAACCAGCAATGTAGTAACTGACAAGGAGCCTTAATGAAAACCTCCAGGATGAAAGTGACAGTTCTCTATTTGTCCCTCATCACTGGCTTCCCCTAGGGAGTCAAGCCACAATCTCCTTAACTCTGGCTTATTGAATAAGCTACAACGGGCTAGGATTGTACATGGTGCGCACCACAGTCTAAACAGGACTACAAAGACACAAGGTTGCAAGGAAGCATCATCCATAAAGGTTGTGAAGTTGTCTGTTTGACTTCAACCCCTTGAACGATGAAGGCTGCGTAATGCTTGTTTCCAGGTGAAATATGTGAATATCCAAAAAGATTTCTCTCTCTCTCTCCCTCTCCCTTTCCTCCCTCTCTCTTTTCCTCTTTCTTTCTCTCTGTGTCTGTCTGTCTTTTTCTCTCCTTTGTCTCCTCTCTCTTTTTTACCTTGTTGTCTCTCTCTCTCTCCTTTCTCTCTCTCTACCTGTCTCTTTTTCTCTGTGGTCTCTTTTTCTCTCCTCTCTCTCTCTCTCTCTCTCCCTCCCCCCTTTCTCTCTCTGTTATTCCAGGGCACAGCTTCTGATTAAATCATATGTTCTTACCTTATTTTCTCCCCCCTTAAGCTGATGTGCTTAAACATTCTTTGTACTTTTAGCAGCCGACAAGAGAGCCTGTCTGCTTTCAGCCAAATTACCTACTTCTGTGAGGTCTGTGTGTGTGTACGTGAGAGAGAGTGTGTGTTCGTAGTCACACAGCCCTAGGAAACACAGGTTGCCCCCCCTGGCCCACAGAAAACAAGAACTTTCCCACAAAGGGAAAACTTTTTCTCACAAGAATCTTTGTCATCGCTAGGTGTTGTAACCCTTCCTTAATTTTCCAAGATCCTTTTTTTTCCCCTTTGCGATTATTCATTTTGGTTGCGGTGAGCTAAGCACAAAAGTGTGGGACAGCGGTTCAGCTCTAGATTGTTGAACTTGGGGGTGAATGTGGGGTGATTGGCACCCTCCTCCTCCATCAGGGAAATCCCCATTGCACAGCGGAGGCTTGCACATGCGTGTGCACACACACACGCACACACTCTCGCACTCGCACATCGCTGCAGAGGAGCCTTTCCAAAGTGGGACCCGTCAAAGCCAGAGTTGCAGAGTTGCCATCTCGGTACGCCTGGGGGCAGCAAGCCTCTTCCACTCTTGCTTGGCCTGTTCGGGATAGGAAGCCAGCCAGCCAGCGATGCAACCCCAAAGAGAAAGCAAATTTGGTTTGCTCGGTGTGGTAGCTGCTCAACGGAGTAATTTTATTTTCTTTTTCTTTTGCAATGTGTAAGCGGGCGGGCGTCCTTTGGCTTCAAGGAGGCATCAGGCAACACAAAGAAAATGTACCTCCTGCCGTTTTTTTAGGGAGGGGGTTGCAAAGCAGCCCCTCCCCCGTTCCCAAGAGATGAGGAAACATGGCTGAAAGTTAGTCCAAGTGTGAGGCTTCGTCCTCTGACCAGGAAAGCGACGGAGCTTAAGAGAAAGAAATGAAAATTAAATGCAAATAAAGAAATAAAGGCTCCTGCACCATTTGGCCAGGGGAGGGAGCCTCACCGCAGACTGCTGGCGAGGGAGCAGAGAGGAACTGAAAGCGAGAGATAATTTTTCTTTATTATTTGTATCCCGTCTTTATCATTATTATTTTACAAATGACTCAAGGCAGTGAGCACACAAAATGCTAGTTCCTCCTCCTCTTTTCCCCACAACAACAACCCTGTGAGGTGGACTGAGAGGGACTGGCCCAAAGACACCTATGGATTTTTATACCTAAGGTGGAACTGGAACTCCCAGTCTCCTGGTGATGGGCCAGATGGACCCAGCTGGCTTTCATGGCCATGGTAGAACTAGAACTTGGAGTCTCCTGATGATTGGTCCAAAGTCAGGCTAACTCCCAATCAGGCTAACTCTCCTGGTTAAGGCGGGACTAGAACTGGTTCCCTCTAGGTGATTGGGCCAAAGTCAACCAGCTGGCTTTCATGGGACTAGAACTCACTTTCTAGCCTGCTGTCTTAACTACCAGACCAAACTGGGCCCCTTTGCAATGTTTTTTTTTTTGCAAAAATAAAGATGGACGATGCTTTAATTTGTGACTTGGAAAGAGAAGTTGGAGACCGAGGAAAGGACAGGACTGGGGTTTGGGAGGCTAGCAGGCCAGAAGAACAGGGAGATCTTGGGCATCTTGCCCCTGTCGGAATCTGGTTCGGAGGGGGCGGCTGAGCAGCTGAGAGGGAGTGGGAATGTGACCCCATTGGTTGTGGAAGAAACTGGGGAAGGGCAAAGTTCAGCTGGACAGAGCAGGGGAGAGGTAGAGTAAAGGAGAGGGAATTTGGAGGAAGACCCAGGCCCACCCCCTCTTCATCCTAGGGCACGCAGGGAGGAATGGAGAAGGGAGCAATGTGGTTTGCGTGGCTTACAGGGGAGGAAGGGGCCCTGATTCCCTTCATTAGCTGCAGCTGGGAACACAGCTTATAAAAAGGGAAGCTACGCACAACAAACTGTTGAGAGCAAATCATGAATTATCTGATATCATCGAGGCTTATCTGGGTTCCTGGCGTCTTCCCAACTGTGTGTGTTTTGTTGGCCTTTTGAAGTCTGCAATTCCTTCTCCTGCCCTGTCAAACTAATTACTTTAGTTTGGTTTGTTTGGATTTTAAGTTACAGTTTGTGTGCACCTTGTTTTGGACTGAATTTTCTATAGTTAAAAGATGTTCCTGGGAGAGTCTTTTTTCTCCAGCCGAAGGTAACCTGGACATTGGGGGCAAAGTTGGAGACAATAAAGGGACTCTTCTTGCTTATGTGACTGTGTTGCCTTTGTGCCACGCCTCTTTGGGTCATCACATCGGGTGATCCAGTTTGAAGGAGGGAGCTAACCCAGGCTGCCCCACGAAGCAAAGACATGCAGCTGGCTGTAGCTGGACATTTGCCCTGGTCTCTTTTTATTTCAAAAAGCAGGGACTTCCTTCCTCTTGCTTTTAGTCCAGAGCGGCCAAACAATAGTGGCCGGAAATGGCTTCCTGAATATTGTTCGTTTTGCAAAGAGGAGCTGCTGCCTTTCTGGAATGCCTCAGGGTGAAAGTCAAGAGTGGAACCCAGGGCAGGAGGGCAGAGAGGAAGGACTCGGGCACATCTGGCTGGATTTTTTGCTCTGGTCTGTGGGGCATTGGGTGCCACAGGCTCCACCATTCTTTCCCCGGCCCCTTTGCCTCTCCCTCCTTCCTTCTGCTGGGCCTCTTCTCCCAAACAGTCCTGCTTGGTCCTGCCCTGCCAGCTGCCTCGGATGGATGGCCTCATGGCCAGAGCTTCAGGAGTGAAGCCAGTTCTTAAATCGCTTTTTAAAAGGTTGTCTATGAGGATGAGGATGAGAAGCTGTCCCGAGTATCAGCATCCTGTCTCTTGACGGGAGGGGAGGAATTACTGCAGGAATGAAATAATTAGATAGATAACGCTCCTTCTGGAGATGTCTTTCTTCTTCTCCTTCTTCTTCTTCTTCTTCTTCTTCTTCTTCTTCTTCTTCTTCTTCTTCTTCTTCTTCTTCTTCTTCTTCTTCTTCTTCTTCCTCCTCCTCCTCCTCCTCCTCCTCCTCCTTCTTTCTCTTCTAGGATTTAGTCCCCTTTGCTTCCTGGGTCTTCTCCTCGGGGACAATGTTTCTTCCGTTGCATTTATGGCCAGGACCCCGCAATCACGAGATTGTGATTTATATGAGAGAGAGAGAGAGAGAAGGGAGGGAGGGAGGGAGAGAAAGAGAAAAAGAGAGATACAGAGAGAAAGAGAGAGTCAGAGAAAGAGAGAGAGAGAGAGAGAGAGAGAGAGATTATGAAAACCGGCCTTTTCTTCTGGTTTCCAGCAAAAAAAAAAAAATTTGTTGTGGAAAATAGGTCCAGTTAACGTCTGCAGCATTCACTTAACAGCTGCCACAAAAAAGGACATAAAACCAGGCAAGATCCCTGGTGGTCCACTTAACACCTGACCTATGACAGTAACTTCCCCTTACACCCATTCACACAAACACCCCCCCATCACCTATCCAAATGGATATTTCCCCAAACCCCAAACTCCTCGAGATGCAAGCTGTAATAAATTACGGATTTGATGACACCGCAGAACATTCGCTCACATATAGCATCTTCCTGGAGGTTGACACCCCATTAATCTTACTCCGCTTTCTTCAGGAAAAAGGAAAAGGGGCTGGCTCTCTGGACCCAACCCGGATGTTTTGCCATCACAAGGGAGAGTGTTGGCCTCAGCTAGTGTGGAATTTGGGGCAGGGGGAGGAATTGTAGGCAGGGGCCATTGGGGCAGTTTGTGACATTCTGACATTCATCTTTTGATCAAGGGTGTGGCCTGAGGCTGTTCCTGCTTAGTGCATCATTGCAAGGAGATACCTGGTCAGGATGAGATTCAGGGAAGAAAATAGAGTAGAATAGAATAGAATACTTGATTGCCAAGTGTGATTGGACACACAAGGAATTTGTCTTGGTGCAAATTCTCTCAGTGTGCATAAAAGAAAAGATACATTCATCAAGAGTCAAGAATCAGAAGGTACAACGCTTAATGATAGTCATAGGGTACAATAAGAATAGAATAGAATAGAATGGAATGGAATAGAATAGAACAGAATTCTTGATTGGCCAAGTGTAATTGGACACACAAGGAATTTGTCTTGGTGTAAATACTCTCAGTCTACATAAAAGAAAAAGAAATACATTGGTCAAGAGTCAAGAATCATCAGGTGCAACGCTTAATAATAGTTTTAGGGCACAGTGAGCAACTGAGTCATACTAGGAAACAGTCCATAGAAATCATAAGAGGCATCCTGAAAAAATGACCTGGAAGAGGGGAAGCAAGTTCTGATTTCCGCAAAGATCCTGCAGAGATCTCAAACACGTTGCCCGGCAAATGAGTGTGGAACACAACGGAAAGGCCTGACACAGCCATGTTTTCTTATGGTACATGTAGCGTAGAGGAAGACCTTGCCAATTCCCCAGCAGAGGCTGGCATACTCAACGTTCAAGCTCCCAGATGTGGCGGGGGAGAGAAATCATGCAAGATCACCTTGGGGTGCCCTTTCTGTTTTTCTGCATTCTCCCCCTTCCCCCCCAGTGCCCTCCTCTAACTCTGGAGAGATTCAAAAGAAGCCCAGTATAGCCCAGAACCACACACACACACACACACACACACACACATCAAGGCCCATCAAGACTCATGATTCCCATGGCTTTGCTAGCAGATAAGTGGGGTTATCTAAAAATAGTTGCTTTGGTTTTTGACAAAAAAATGGGCAGGCTTAAAAAGAGGCAGAAATAAATGAGGCACTTGCGGGTGAGAGCGAGTGTGTTTGTGTGTGTGTGTGTGTGTGTGTGTGCGCGTGCTTGTGTTGCACAACAAAGAACAATATAGCACATCCTGGAAAGGTTAGCCTAAACCACAGTATCAGGGAATCTGATTATCCTCAGGAAAAAAAGTGAGCGAGGGGATAAAAGCTCTCTTAGAAAATGAGTCATTCTTAAAAACAATAGAAGGCTGGGATGACACATCACCCATCTGTCACGGGAGCCAGGCGGACAAACGGCCATTGTTCTCCCAAGACGGATGGAGCAGACCGATTTGATGCTCTGCCTTTCTGAATTGCCTTCATGGCAGCTCCTTGGACTGGTTTTTCTTCAAGGATGTTCACCAGGCATGAGCAACCAACCATTCATGGTCATGAAGCATCCCTGTGGCATTCGGGAGGGTTATGTTGGCCTTGAGGGAATCCAGATAAGCAGCACATTGAGATGAACTAATTCTAGTTTGTTGTAAGCTTACATTAACAAAAACTTTGCTGCTTGTATCCTTATGATTTATATTGACTGTTTCCTTTTTGTACCCTATGACTATCATTAAGTGTTGTACTTTATGATTCTTGATTAATATATCCCTTGTTTTATGTACACTGGGAGCACTTGCACCAAGACAATTTCCTTGTGTGTCCAATCACACTTGGCCAATAAAGTATTCTATTCTATTTTATTCTATTCTATTTTATTCTATTCTATTCTATTTGTGGCTTTGCCCCCCCCGCCCCAATCTCACAAAGTCATAATTTTGTAGGATGCTTGTGTGACATGGGCAACTATATAAATGACAACAGTCAATCAATCCACTGTCAGACTGGCCAGTATTTAGGGACATGTTGAAAACTGTGGTCCAAAACATCTGGAAAGATACTGCTATAAAAAAGGAGGTGTTGGAGCAACTCTGTTGCACCCTGGAGCTCTCCAGGGTCCTGAAATCTTGCTGCTCACATGGGTCCCGGCCACTTGTTAGCTCTGCTGTCTCATTGCCTCACCTGAACAGTTCTATACCTGTAGCTTCTCACTTCCATTATCCACCATCCCAGTACAAATTTACACCCATGCACTGTTCTTTTCTGTCTAGAATTGGGTGCTGCCTGTTTGTGTTTCTGCTTCACTTGTCTAAAAACTGGTTGTCTTCAGTGATCAGGCTTTCAAATTTACTCTTTTATAAGGTTTCCTGTTAGAGCAGGGGGTTGGGCTGGAAGATTTCCAAAGCCTCTTCCAGTTGTATTCTGAATCAGAATCTTGAATGAAGCCCTTATTGTTTTCACCACCAATTTAAGAATCATTTTGTAAATAGAAAAATGGAAATTATATCCTGCAGAACGGAAATACTTGTTCCAAGTATTGCTGTAAATATGTATATATTTTTGTATATACATATTTTCGTATGCAGATCTTGGTGTGTTGGGTCTTTTCCCATGTAAGATTGAGAGTATCTTGGCAACATTTTGATGAGGTCCCACTCGCTATCTTCAGGCTGGTGCTCTCAGCTTCGTGCTTGTGCGAGCAAAGCGTGATTGGAGCTGCCGTCTCCCTATATATACTGATGGGGAGGTTGGCTGTTTTGTCATTTCTTGATTGGTTGATGGAGTTGATGTTTGCAGATTGGCTGGCTTTTTCATAAGAACATGTGTGGCTGAGGTATTGGCTGTGTGTCTATCAGCCTCCTGTGTTGTAATGACCTGGGTAATGGGCTGAGTGATGACCTTCTGAGTTCTATTGTTTTGACATCCTGGGTCTTGTGCTCCCAATATATATATTGGGATTGCAGTCCTAAATCGGATGTTCCTTGCTTGTAAATACAAAAGGAATACAAGTTTGGCAGGTTTTTGCTATCCACTCCAACTCTAAATCATCTCTGATCAAATTCCTGTTGTTGCAACTTGTGCTTAGTGTTTATTTTTATTTACTTTATTCGAAACATTATCAGGGCCTCCGATTTTATAACCGACTCTCTCTATAAGAAATTTGCATTTCTGTTCTCCTATCTTGGACGTCTGTTTTGTCAAAGAATTTGCCCAAAGTATCTGCAAAGTATCTGCAAAGTAACTTGCATGTTGATTTCTCTGGTCATCTCACGAATTGGGAGCTGCAGGGGAATCATGATTTTTGTCTTTTTAAAGAACGGACGGACTATTCTGCTGTACAGAGCAATGGCAAGGAATAGGAAATTACCTTTATCGATATATTCCCATGATGTTTAGGTTAAGAAAGCAGTGATGTGACTGGATTTTTGGATGTACCAGGACTGGACAAACAGCCCTAACCTCTAGTTCTTCCTATGGAAGAAGAGAAACTCAGAACTGGAGAAAAAGGATATTAGCTCTGAAAGATCAGAGCAGGAAGGGCTAGAGGGCTTTATATCCGAGGACTTAATCTTAGAAGATACATGCCAACTTGTCTTTGTCTAATGTCCTGAATGAAAGCTAAGAGCTCAAGATTGCTGCTTGCCCAGAGGGTGTATCAGTCTCTAATTTTGGCTGCTTCAATAGAGAACTAGACAAATGCATGGAAGGGGCTAAACTACTGAATTACTATTTATACCAAATCTCCATCCCTGTGAAATAGACCAGAACCAGGAACGGTTCTCCTGCTCAGCTTGGAAGCTTCTTAGATGCATGGAATTGGTCACTGTAGGACACCCAGGCTGGACCAGATCCATCTTTGGTTCAACCCAGTCGGCCTCTTTCTATAGTAGCAGCTCAGAGATGATGGCTAGGTGAACAGGGAGCTAAATTCACTCTTTTTCATTAGTCCTCTGGGCTCAGATGAGTGTTGCTTGAGCAAGAGAAGAGCTGTGACTTCTCCAACATCTGCCCCATTGCCTCTTTTAGAAAAAGATGCTTCTTTAGCAGCAGGGTCTAGGAAGAACCAGGGTCATGTTTATGCAGGAGTTCATCGGTGCATATCCTAGGGTCCACATTGGGAAGGGGGGCGAAGGTAGAAACTGCATCTCATTTTGCCAATGGTTGTGGAGCGTAGCTGGGAGCAATTGCCTGCAGGAGCAAAGTGTCTCCTTCTGCTAGAACTGAACCCTTCCTAGGAGTGGCCTGCCTTGAATGTTGCTTGCATGTCGGTCTGCCTTCCAGTCTTCTGTTGGTTCGTCAACTTTTCTTTCTCTTTTCCTGACCTTTGCTTCACCGGAAGATTGCAGTGGCAGCTTAAGTCAATAGGCTTCCCACACGCATTCCTGATCCTGGGCGTGTGGGTGGGACACCTGACCCAAGAAGAATGCAGGTCTCTGGCCCATCCCCAAGATTTGCATGGGCCAAAAACAAGTCCCCACCCAAAGCCCCCCAGCTGCCTTTGGCCACATTTCATGCCTTCTTCAAATCCCTCTGTTCCATGTTGGTCTTTGGAGGCTGGAGTTCATGGATCTTTCTCTACCAGAAGGTGGTGGGGAAAAGAGCATCTAAAAAGGACAGAGGGGGGAAAAGGAGTGAACAAAGAGGAGGCTGGACATTGGATATGGAAAAATAATGATTTACTGCAATGGTTATAATTTGCCCAAGCTGGTTGAACATAGCAGTAATTGAACGTAGAATGACTTGCTGCAATGAAACACTGGAATAAAAAGCTGGCCAATTCTCTTCTTGGTCATAGGATACTTTTGTTGATGTTGTCATTCGCCATCGCCCAAGCTCGCTCTTAAGAAGTCATCCTCCAATGGGTGGCCAAGGATGGTGTCTCTAGTCCAGTTGCCCTAGCAGTCAGGTGTCAACCAGGGCTGAGTAAGGGCTACCAATATGCTAATATCTGTGCTTTACTGATATGATACTTCACAACCCTGGTGTGAAGTCCATCTTCCCATATCTTCCAAGGAAGTGGCTGCAAAGATCCAAGCATCCTTGTCCTAGCATTGCAGTTGACTAAACGTTGGCCTGAAGTTGGCTATAATTGAGGGCTGAGTTCTAATTTGGAGGAAGGGAGCTTTGAACCATCCCAGTAAAAGGCAGAAGTGAACAATTTTGTAGCTTTGCCCCAGATTTTGAATGAACATGGATGTGTGTCCATGAAATCACCCAAAGTCCATCTGTCCTTCCTCCCTCCCTCCCTCCTTCTTTCTCTTTCTTTCTTTCTTTCTTTCTTTCTTTCTTTCTTTCTTTCTTTCTTTCTTTCTTTCTTTCTTTCTCTTTCTTTCTTTCTTTCTTTCTCTTTCTATCTATCTATCTATCTATCTATCTATCTATCTATCTATCTATCTATCTATCTATCTATCTTTCCTCTCTTTCCTACTCCTCCTCTCCCTTCCCACTCTCCCAATCATGTTTCTCTTCAAGACTGGAATACAATAATAGAGAAATTGATCTACCATCCCGTATGCATTTTTTTTTGGGGGGGGGGAATCTGTAGTGGGCCTGTCCCGTCTGCCAAAAACATTAGCTCCACCTAAAAACACAGGCCTTGAATTAGGGCTCAGCACTGAAGCTAGAAATATAAATAGCAGTCCCTGAATTTCAATATAAAAAAGCTCTCTCTCTCTCTCTTTCTCTCTCCCCGATATAGCAAGTTCATTGTGATTTCTTTGTCTTGCAAGAGAGCTGAAAATGTCATTCATTCTGTTGGGGGGGAAAAAAACCCTCTGCTACCTACTCAGACTGAAGGCCTCACCAGACATTATGGTTCATAAAGCTTCGTGCTTCAGTTTGGCCTGCTGCATCTGTTTAACTAAACAAAGAACGGAGAGATGGAAAGGAGGAAAATGTTAAAATGTTATCTTGGCATCATACTAGAAAATGCTGGGCAGAAAAGTTAGTTGAAATATTTCACCCACCCAGCCTCTTTCCTGTCTCCATGCATGAAAAGTCACTGAAATCTGAGGAGTGGGGTTTGTGGAGGGGAGGAGGAGAGTAAGGAGGGCCATGGGGTCCTTGGTGCTCCTTGAGCTTGGCTGTTTTCTTGCAAATGTTCCACGACCCAATGAGGTCACATCATCAGTGCTGGATGGAAGGGGGTTTTTGCTAGAGGAGAGAGGGGTTTGTGGAATGGAGGAGAAAGAGATGGGGTGGAAGCAGGAGGAGGAGGAGAAGAAGAAGAAGAAGAACGATGGGGGTCTCTGGTGCTCTCTAAGCTTGTCTGTTTTCTTGCAGACATTTCATGACCCAACTAAGTGACATCTTCCGTGCTTCAAGTAAGAGGGATTTGCTCTCTGTCTACATACAAGTGGCTTGCCCTATCAGAGTTGGTAGGGGCGGGGAGTGTTCTTGGTGGTTCTAGATTAAGATCAGAGAGCCCCCAAGACCCCACCATTCAGCCCTGAACAACATCTATTCTCTTCTCTTGAGAGCCCTGAAGGGTTGGCCATCGTCATACAGTAAGAGTTGGAGGAGAATCCCAAGATGTTCTCAAGAAGACCTGAGTTGACTTACTGCAGGCAGCAGGTGTGGTGGGAGGAAGGGCTTTCCACACTCAGGGTTGTGCCGTCAATGTTTTTGTTCAGGCGCTGATAAATCCATGATTTCTTCTAAGTGGGGATTGTTTGGTGACAGATTTCAGTGTCTTGTTGTCAACCACGGCAGTGGGCCAAAAGTGAGGACTCCACAAATAAACATCTAGCAAAGACATGCCTGCAGTTCTAATCCCATTCATGCATGAGGAAACATGGTCCTTTTCCCACCCCCCTCCAGCCATCCCATTAATTGCTCCTCAGATTGCCTGATCTTCTGGCCAGTCTCTCTCTCTCTCTCTTCTTGGCTCAGAGCTGTGACTAACCTTCAGTGTAAGATGGACTGTCAGGGGAAAAAATGTCAACTTTGTGCTGATACCCTGCAAGACAAAGAAAAAAGATATATGCAGTGACAGCGTGCAAAGCTCCTGGGACGTGTCATGAAAAGAGGGGCAGTTCTTACAGTCCCCCCGGATCCTCTTGAGGGGCTTGGAAGTTCTCTGCATCTCCTCAGGAAGCCCAGGTGAAGATCGCAAACCTGTCTTTCTTTCTCTTCCTTCTTCTTGTTAACCTTCAGTTTCAATTTGTACCCTTTTAGCTCTTCGCCATGAACATTTTTGATATGGAAAGGTCGGAAATGATGATTACGTGGCCCAGTGGTGGGATTCAAAACGTTTTAACGACCGGTTCTGTGGGTGTGGCATGGCTTGGTGGGCGTGGCAGGGAAAGGTTACTGCAAAATCCCCATTCCTTCCTTGCCCCACTAACCTGCTTTCCAGCTCTGTTCTCCTGTGCAGGGCAACCAAAGGAGACCCAGCTGATCAGCGAAGACTCAATGGGAGGCAGAGAAGAGATGTGGGCAGGGCCAGTCAGAGGTGGGATTGGCCGCTTCTCCAAACTGCTCAAAATTTCTACTTCTGGTTCTCCAGAATCTGCTGAATCCCACCTCTGACTTGACCCCAAGTCACGACAACAGTTCTCAGTACATGCTGGTTGCCAAGCACCTATGTGAACCTAGGGACGCTATGATGCTGCAAGGCACTGTCATAAGTCACTTTTTTTCAGTGCCATTGTGACTTTGAACGGTGATAAGAAGAACAATTGTCAGTTGAGGACTACCTTCGTAGCTTCCAGTCTTGGTCTGAAAAGAAAGTTTGGTTCTGCAAGTTCTGGAGGAGGCAGAATTCTTCTTCAGAGAAGTAGAAGAAGCCCAAGCAGGGGTGTCCAACTTCGGAACTTTCAGACTTGGGGCTGGGAATTCTGGGAGATGAAGTGCAGAGGTCTTAAAAGTTGCCAGGTTTGGGCATCTCTGACTTAAACTGGCTGGGGAATGCTGGGAGTTGAAGTCCACAGATCTTCAAGTGCCCAAGATTGGAAACTCCTGACCTAAAGAGTGGAGAGCAAGAGAAGCTTGGGAGAATAGCATATATGTATGTAGCTTAGGAAGATAGTCAGATGGTTGAGAAGCTTTGGCTGGCGAAGGCCGGCCTCACATTTCCACCTGCAACCAGAGCAGATGGTTGCAGTTCTAGGGCCACCAGGTCTCCTTCTCCAGGAGAGAAGCAACTTGGAATTAAGGAGAAACTTCCTGGCAAGGAGGACAATTATCCAGTAGGACAGCTTGCCACCAGAAGTTGTGCATGCTCCATCATCACTGGAGGCTTTCAAGAAGAGGCTGGACAGCCACTTGTGTGAAATGGTAGAGGATCTCCTGCTTCAGCAGTGGGCTGGGCTAGAAGACCTCCAAGGTCCCTTCCAGCTCTATTCTGATTGATTGAGATTCCCGAATTTCCTGGAGGAAGAGTCGTGGTAGCCCCAGGCACCTTTGCCTGCAGAAAACCTTATTGGCGGTGGCTTTAAGAAAGGGGACCTTCCAAGGAGACCCCCTGAGCCAGCACCCCATGAACCCACATCCTGCCACTTCCCACCTTGTTGGGAATGCCCATCATTGGTGTCATCTCAATGATGTTTGGGAGGAAGGATTTTCAGCTTTCGTTGTCCAAGAGGGAGAAGGCTTCCTTGTCCTGTCAGGAAATCAATTATGTACAGTGCCTCTGTGCTCTGTCTGTGCACTTTTCTGTTGGGTTTCACAATTCTCCTCCCCTTCCTCGGACCTATAAATAGCCCTCACAAAAAACGGGAAGCAACAGCTCCCTGCATCAATGGAGATTTATAGCACCGATTGGGACCAGCCAGATCAAGAGAGGCAACAGTGGAGCTGCTTCGTTTGGGCTTTGCCTGGCTGACTTCATCTGATTGGTTGGCTTGGCTGGGGTCGGTCTCCATGTTTGCTTCTCCTTTGAAGTTTCCTGGAGGAAAAGGGGGATTTGGGGAGGGGAAGGCAATGAAAACAGGAGGAGCGGCGCTTTGATAAGGAGATAAGCGCCCTGCTTGGGCTTCCCTGCCTGATGAAAGCCAAACGTGTATTCGTGTCTGCTTCAAATAAAAAGAGAAGCCATGTGGAATTGGAGCTGGTGGATCAAAGCAGATCACCCTGCAGACTCTGAAGCTTCTTGGCAAGTAGTCCACACATGCAATCATCGCCGGTGCTCATGGAGCACCACTCTTGTCCTGGTTGACTGAGGAGCTCTGTAGACATCTGTGGAGTTGAAGCCCACAGCTCTTAAATTCTTCAAGTTTGGACACCCTTGTTGGATAAGGGGGTGGGGGGATTGTGCTATCCCCCATATCTGACCTAAGGCATCTGAGAAAGGGTTACAAGAGTTGATATTGGAGGGTTCTCTGTGTGACCCATTAAAAGCTGAGTGCCATGGGCCTTGCATCTTCTCATGGGCTACTACAACCCTTGGGGCACTGCCCCAAGTAAAGGACCTCTGGTAATCATTGGTTGAATTGCTCAGAATCAAAATTTTAAATACACGTCACCTCATATTTACATTATCCTTTTTCAACTTCATCCTTTTTTCACATTCACCCAAAACTAACATCCATGGCTTCATAATGATCATCATGTGTGATTGATTACAAGTTCTGAGAACCTTCAGAATTCTTCTTCCTGATGACTGATTCAATCTTGTCCGGTGTAGCCTGCAGTATAAATAATCCAACTGTGTATTCTGAAATGGGGTTTAGATTCAGCATTGGTTTAGCCTCTCCTGTGAATGAATCCAGCTGGTGTTTCTTTGTCTTTCTATTTGCTATCATCTACTACTCTAGTTGGTCTTTACCAGGAAAATGTTCCTTTGGATGAGAGGTCTCCAAACTTGGCAACTTTAACACTTGTGGACTTCAACTCCCAGAATTCTCCAGCCAGCATAGCAATTCTGAGGAACTGAAGTCTACAAGTCTTAAAGATGCCAAATTTGGGGACTTCTGCTTTAGATTCTCACTCTTTGTATTGTCTTGGATCTCTGGTTTTGTGCCCTGATCCATGAAACGGAAGAATCAGAAAATTCAAAACTAGTCTGACAATTGAAAAATGGCACCTTATCCGGCCAGATTACACACAGCGATTGCTGATCATCATTGCTTTTGAAGTGGGTGGTGTTCCTGTAGCTCCCCTCCTTCATATCCTTGATCTTCCAAAGTTATTTTAAACTCCATGGGCCTTAAGCTCTGGCCTGCAGTTTGTGGGGGTGGGGAAGACTTCAAACAGAAAAGTCACATGCACAAAAGTGGAAGGGGGCTGTGGGGGGAGGCTTGCCAAATCGTTCTCTTGGCTTAAACCAGCATGCTTGGGATGGAGGGGTGCCAAAATGAACTGAAGAGCCCAGATGTGGGTTTATTTGTACGGTATGCATTGCAGTCATGTTGGCTGCTTTTTCAAGGAGATAGATCTCCTAGCAGCAATTTCCCAGAGCTTGATTTACAAAACAGAACCAGACCAACTATAACCAGCTTGTATATTTTGCACAAAAATGGAGCAGAATTCAACATTTCGTTGTGTTGCAAACTGTTCAAAGCTAGAGAGGAACAAGACCAGTTTTTACAGTCTGTCTTCCTTCCTTCCTTCCTTCCTTCCTTCCTTCCTTCCTTCCTTCCTTCCTTCCTTCCTTCCTTCCTTCCTTCTCTTTCTTTCTTTCTTTCTTTCTTTCTTTCTTTCTTTCTTTCTTTCTTTCTTTCTTATCCTTTCCTTCAGCAGTCTGTCTGAGGAGGAAACACAGTTGCTGGGTCCAGAGATAAGAACTAGTCATGTGTGCAAATGAAAACCAAACAGAGATAGAAGGAGGCTTGTGTCAACCACGTGTGTCTACCCAGTGCAAGCCATTTAAGCTTCTGGCTTAACAAGAAGGCATTCTTGAGATATTTTCAGCTGGGAAAGAACCACCAGATCCCAGAGTGTTTCCAGATTGCACCAGGCTCCTTCAAATGAGCTATTTGTCCATATTTTGTCAACACCATTCCTTCATCCTTCAAGGTAGTTCGGCCCTCAAGTGAGGTAGAACTATGTGGGGTCAAATTTGCAGAGGAAGGCGAAGCTGTTTTCTCCCTGTCTTCTTCAAGAGCCCTAAGGTGGCACTTCCTAAGTCCTTCTTCATTTCTTCCTAAGTTCTTCTTAAGTTCTTCCTAAGGTCACTTCATAAGCACGAGGGGGTCAAAGTAAGTGAAGGGGAACCACGGTTAAGTGTTGGGGCTTTGGGTCAGGTCCAGCTGGTGTGTGAACACACACTCCCCAAGTTGAGAATGGGCACACCAGTCTGTGTTAGTAGATCTGGTGAGAGTAAAATAACAGTTGTAAGTTGCTCTGAGTCACCTTATAGTAAGATGGGCAGCAAACAAATTTAATGCAGGAGGTCTTTGACTTATGTCTGCAACTGAGCCCAAAATTTCTGCTGTTAAAGTGAGACATTTGTTAAGTGAGTTTTGCCCTGTTTCACTACCTTGCTTGCCACAATTTTTAAACGAATCACTGCAGTTATAAGTAACTATTCTATTCTAATCCTATATTCTATTCTCATCCAATTTTTTTCTATTCTATTCCAATTTCTATTCTATTCTGTTCTATTCTATTCCAATTTCTATTCTGTTCTATTCCAATTTCTTTTCTATTCTATGCTATGCTATGCTATGCTATGCTATGCTATACTATACTATACTATACTATACTATACTATACTATACTATACTGTACTATACTATACTATTCTATTCTTCTATGCTGCCTGGCAGCATCTTTGGGCAGTTGTCAGTGATGGCACCACCAGCCAGTGAGTAAATAGAAGAAATAAAAGCCTAAATGGTCAGCAGGCAAGCAGGAACGTGTGGCCCAAGACCTTTCTCCAACATTGGTGAGAGATCGGAGTAGCAAAATGTAGATTGGCTTGGAGACAGGGGAAGGCTGGCGATCTTCGGAGAGAGCAAAGCCTGGCGTTTGGGCTGATGGCACCGGCCCAGGAAAGAGAGGGAGGTTCTGAGAAGAGAACACACGTTATGCCCACTCAGCAGATTGGCCCCGTCTGCAGTGCCTATGGAGAAGAAAGAGGGGGCAGAGAGGGGAGAGTTTCCTTTCCAAAGCCACAAGATCTGCAAGCAGGTGGAAAGCCTGGAGCTCCATAGAGCTCACCTCGGTGGCTTTAGCCATTGGGTTGGGGTGGCAGCCAAGCAAAGCCAACGCAGGAAGACATGGAAGATTATCAAGGAGAGATCCAAGCGAGAACTAAGAAGGAATTTCCTGACCGTGAGAACAAGTAACCAGTGGAACGACTCGTCTCCAGAAGTTGTGGATGTGCCATCACTGGAGGCTTTCAAGAAGAGATTGGATGCCCATTTGTCCAGAATGGACCATTTCTGGAGAAGACCTATTTGGAAAGAGGCCATGAAAATGAGGAAAATAAAGAAAATAAAGCAGCAGGATAATAAAGTATCTGCAACACAGTTGAAAAATGTTGAACTCAGTAAAGCTAAAAAATAGTATGTGGAAATGGAGTTGATACTTTTAGCATGATTGAAATCCCACGTGAAGAGCTTTTCTGTAAAATCCAAAACCTGATCCATAAATACTGTGTTCTGGGAACTAAATGAAACAGAATAACAGAGTTGGAAGAGACCTTGGAGGACTTCTAGTCCAACCCTTGCTCAGGCAAGGCACCCTATACCAGTGGTTGCCAACCAGTGGGCCAGGGACCACTGGTGATCCACAAGAAAATTTTGGTGGTCTGCAGAGTAATGTCACCCCCCAAGCAATTAATCCAGGCTGCATGGGAGCACAAGGCTGCACCGCCCACATGGCCTGCAGGAACACGAGGCTTGCATCGCTTGCCTTGAAAACAACATGAGGGGAAGGGAGGGAGGGCGGAGGGGGGTAACTTGTTCCACTTGCCCCATGTGCCTCACCTGGCCACCAGGCTGCTGCTTTCTGCTTCTTTCTTCTGCTTTTGGCTGCACGCAAGGAAAGCAGCCGAAGTCTTTCTTTCTCTCCCCCAAACTCCGCCAGAAATGAGTCTTTGGGACCCTGCAAGGCCTCCTGCTCCAAGAGGCTGCGCCAGCAAAGACTCATTTGCGGTGGAGTTTGGAGAGAAAGACTTCTGCTGCTTTCCTTGCATGAAGCCAAAAGTCTCTCTCTCTCCCCCTGAAAATGGAGCTAGAGACGGTATCCTGCGATCCCAAATAAAGAATGATCGATCGGTAGGAAAACAGGGTGGGGGATTTTCCTGCAGACTTTTTGGGGGATTTTTCCAGGGTCTCTGGTTGGCAGGATTTAAAATCATGAGTTTGGTGGTCCTTGAGGTCCAAAAGGTTGATGACCTCTGCCCTATACCATTTCAGAATAAATGGTTGTTCCAATCTCTTCTTAAAAACCTCCAGTGATGAAACACCCTCAACTTCTAAAAGCAAGGGGTCCCACTGATTAATCATTCTCACAAACAGGAAATTTCCCCTTCCTTCTTAGATTAAAAGTAGTTTTAGATTCTTCTGTTACAACTACAACACCCCATCTGAGATAGCATTACTTGTTCTTCCATGGATTCACAATTTATGGCATTTATTCCATTTTTTGCACTGCTTTCTTGTTTTGTAAGGTGAAATCTTACTTCTTTATCAAAGGAAAGAAAGAAGGTAATTTTTCCAGATGCTTAGATGTACACCTGAGCATTACTGATCCACCTCACTTTATTCAATATTTCCTTTTTCCACAAGTCTCTGATCTCTTACACACTTGCTGTGCAAAGCCATCAGTTACAAATGGATTTTATCCACTCTGAAATCCAATTCCACGGCCATTCAGTTTTGAAATCTGTACTGAGAGTGACTTTAGAAGCAGGGACAAGAGTGAATTGGGCCGGGTAGAGAAACATGCCATTAAAAAATAAAATATAAAATGCAAAATTGGAAGACAATCCATCTAAAGAATCCACTTTCCCCTCATTTTCAACCCCAAGTCTGTGATCAGAGTGAAAATGACCCAACGGTGCACAAATAGCCTTTTGGGCCCCTTGGAAAAGAATTGCGAGAGAAGGTTGGCATTTGAGGTAAAACGGCTCGAAAAACCACCGGAAAAGATTTCCTTGGTTCTTGCGGTTGTGTGGCTTCCCCTTTCGCCTTCTGTTAGTGCTCGAAAAGAAGTCAAAAGAACACCCTGAATCTCAAAAGCAGCTTCTGGTTCTTTCAGCCCAGAGGCAGGTTCTGGACTGTTTGCAGCTGGAACTCAATTGCCACTGAGACAGAGGTGGTTTTGCAGGGAGGGTGGAGACAAAATCCCAGAGGAAACAGCCAATTTTACCCTTCTAAAACTGAACAATTGTGTGCAAAAGTCCCTTTGCTCAAGCACAGCCCTTCCCCACCAAAGAGGGGGAGATACTTTATTCCAGGGGTCTCCAACCTTGGCAACTTTAAGACTTGTGGACTTCAACTCCCAGAATTCCTCAGCCAGCAAAATCCGCAAATCTTAAAATTGCCAAGGTTGGAGAGCCCTGATTTATTCAACACACCAAAGCTTAATGGGGTTTCCTCCTAGTTTTATTTCTCCCTTAGATTTCTAGCTGTTGATCCTGGAGTTGTGATTTCTGAATTGTTTGGGAACAAGAAGGTCGAAGCTGTAATTGGCCATGCAAAGCTCCACCCATTTGGATAGCTATAACCATCATTCCTGGAAAAAGGTCACGTCCCCTTTTTCATTTCTGGTTTAAAATGATAACCCGCTACCTCCATAACTCAATGAGCATCCTGTATATAGGAAGTCCTCGACTTATGACCATTTATTTAAATGACCGTTTAACATTGGATGCAGTATTGCAAGGGTGGTCTTACCAAGGCATTATAAAGTGGTTGTCAGGATTCCAGCAATCGCTCTTATTAAACTATGATTCTTGAACCAAACTTCAAAAAACTTCAAAGGATTTATTAGAGGCGACATACTGGCACTGCCCTGCGTGAATCCAACTCTGGCATATGTAATTTCCACTCCCCAGTGACCCTGTTTACCACCTCCCCCCTCGGTGTGTCAATCATGTTCTCCAGTTAAATATATTCGGGGGCAAAGGCTCTGATACTTTAGTTACAATCTTTTAAAGATAAAGAGTTGGAATGTACTTTTGATTTCAAAGTGCTGCACAGCTCTTCCAGATTTCCCTCCTCCCCCCCACCCCCCATTTTTTTTTAATGGCAACTAAAAACATACACAGGAGTGTTTTATGAGTTGGCAGCAGTAGCATCACTTCTCATGATCTTGATTCTGT
This sequence comes from Laticauda laticaudata, assembly GCA_004320025.1. NCBI lineage: Eukaryota > Metazoa > Chordata > Lepidosauria > Squamata > Elapidae > Laticauda > Laticauda laticaudata. The sequence goes on from BHFT01019918.1 coordinate 24,022, forward strand.
CTTTCTGTTGATGCAGCCTAGGATCGTATAGGCTTTTTGGACAGCTACAGCACATTGCTGGCTCCTATTTAAGTAATTGTCCACTAGGACTTCAGGGTCCCTCTTGCAGTGACTGCCCTTGAGCCACATTTCACCGAGTCTGTACCTGTACATTTGGGTTTTCTTCCTCAAGTATAAAACCTTACTTTTTTTTTCTACACCGAATTTCATTTTGTTCGAGAGGGCCCAGTGAGAGCTACCTGTAATTTTCCTGGAGGGATGAAAATGCTGCCTTAAAATCCTTCTAGGTGGAGATTCTGAGCATGGAAACTTGGCTGTTTGGTCTGCAAAACTGGGTTCAGGATCCAGAAAATTGTTTCCATCTTATCAATTGCTCAGATGATTATAGCTACCCTTTTAATAGGAGCAGAGCTTTAAACGTTAAATTACATTTCTGCTGCGTCTGCAAGGCGAGAACGAAAACTAGCACACCATGCTGCAGCTTCAGCGAGATTTTCTTCCCTGCCAGAGAAAGCTCAAATGATCTGCTGAGATCCTGGTGGCTCTGCAATTTTTTTTTTAAACTTCCTTCCTCCAGTGATCCTGTCCTTCCTTAGCATTAAAGGGGAAACACACAGCATTTGCCTTGAGGAAGAAAGATAATTGCAGTTCCAAGGAAATCTCCTGTTTGGGCCAAAACTATAGGAGGAACTTGGCCACCGCTAAGTGTCAAGGGGTGAACGAAGGCATCCTGCTAAGTTGTCCTTTGGTTTCACCATGATTGGCTCAAGAAACCAACATCAGGCTGAGTTTGGACAGCAAATCCCACAATGAGAAAGTATGAACCACCATGGTGGATAAATACACCACACCAAGAGTAAACACAAGAGTGGGATTTCTCAACCTGGGCAACTTGAAGTTGGGTGGATTTCCACTCCCATAATTTCCCATGCAGCCATCTCCAAAAAGATGGGAGAATTTTGGGGGTTGAAATTCATGTGCCTTAAGTAATGCCCAAGCTTGGACATCTATGGGGTGGATGCTTCTCAATGGTTGCTAGAATTCTGGGAGCTGAAGTCCACCCACCTTCAAATTGCCAACGTTGAGAAACATTGCATTATGTCTCATGTGGCTTAGCCTGTATTAAAGGGGAAAACTTCTTGCTGGATGACTTGGCCACAATCCTAGAGTGGGGGCATCTTTTGCAGGTCTCTCATTAATATTAGCTGCTTATTTTAATTTTGATAGCACAGGTTTGATACAGAAAGCACTCATGATGGCCCTGGAGCTCATTCTTCCTCGGCAGAGTTTAGGAGTGGCCCCAAACGTTTCCATTTAACTGTTTAAAAAAATGTTTTTAAGTTGAATTCTAAGAATTTTTCAATGCATTCCAATATGTGACATCGTTTAGGGCATGCTGGCTGAGGAATTCTGGGAGTTGAAGTCCACCAGTCGTCAAGTGGCCAAGGTTGGAGACCCCTGATTTAGAACTACTAGGGGAATGGATGATCTTTACGAAAAAAACAAAAAATGATAAACACAACTGAAGAATGAAAGGGAACTTCATTTAGGGATGCCAATTCTGGAACAGATTACAAAATGTGTTTTCTGGGGAGAAAGTTTTGCAAGTTGGAGCTGCTCTTGTACCGAAAGAGGCTTGTTCCTTTGGATGCTTGTGTTTGAAGGCATACCAGTGGCTTCTCTTGCGAAGGATGCTGCATCAAATATTAAACCTGGGAATGTGATCCCACGGAACAGAAGGCGATCCGGTTACGTTACTCTGAGCCAGGAGAGGCCTTTATTCAGAAGAAGAGCCAAATGTTAAGACCAAATCTAAAGGGATGTGGTGCAAAGCAGGTGGGAGAGAGGGGACTTACTGCAAGCAAGCTCAGCAACTCCATCCCTGAGGTCACCATGGATGAGGAAAGGCCAATCAGAAATAACGGAGGAAGAGAATGCAATACTGGGCCATTATATTTGAGCTTTGGAAATCATCTTAATGGCATTTAAACTGACATTCTTCTGTCTTCAGGTCTGGGCAGATGAGCTGAGTTCAAGTATCCTGCTTAGATAGACAGAGCTGACTCATTTCTGACTCAGGATATAGTGCAAAAAAAGAGCCTAGATTCAGAGGATTTGATTCAGAGGTTGATTCAGTACAGCAAGCCATGATTACATGCACCATGGATGAGCGTGTGGTGTGACACAGCAAAACAAACTCAGCTTTGTTGGTGGACTTCAGCTCCTAGACTTCAGCCGGCATGCTTCAACATGCATGGACTTCAATTCCCAGAATTCCCCAGCCAGCGAACTCTAAGGGATGAACTTCAATTCCCAGAATTCTCAAGTCAGCAAACAACGGGTGGACTTTGAGAACCAGAATTCCCCAGCCAGCAGGGTTGAAAAACACTTGCTTTAAAGCCTATCTCCTCCAGAGACTAAAAAATAAGAATAAAATGGAAACATTTTGTTTCCTCCAAAAATTTCCCATTTTGGAAACAGAAACAGCTCCAGATAAATAAATAAAGGCTGTTAGATAAACATGTAGGACCCGCATAAGATACGATGAAATATATACACTTCCAGCTGTGCAGATTTGTGTTTTTAAACCAGGAATGTTCACTTTCGGATCGGAACACTCCTGGAAAATAAAGTGAATCCTGGAAATGTTTTGAACCCCAAGGCCTCTTGTACTTCCTGAGCTCCGAAGCAGGTTTCCTGTTGTGGCCCCAGCCCTTTCCTTCCCGGCAATTCACACAGAGCCGGCCATTGCAAACAATAGAGGCAGCAAGTTTGCAAGGCTTTTGTTGGCATTATGGATTAATATAGTGTCTAGGGTTGTATATAAAGCTATGCCAGGATTCAAATGCTCTTCTAACTTCAGTGAACTGTTGTAAGTGAAGGATGAACTGTATCTAATAACGAGGCAATGTTACTCTATCTCATGGGGAAAAGGTGGCATTTTGCATTTTTCATGCTTTCAAGCATTATTCTTTTGATTTCCTTTCTACCCAAGCCTTTATTTCTCAGGCCTTGCAAGATGGGGGGGGGGGGGGGGNNNGGGGGGGGGGGGGGGGGAAGGGGACCTGGTATGTGACTAAAACTCCAGCAATTGTAATAACAGAAGAAAAGCTGCTGGGTCTGCTTTAATTTAACATGACCTAAATTTGCTCCCGGAATGGGTAATTTAGCTGCAAGACAATCTCCGCAGGATTATTTGAAAGTTAGGCCTATTGAGTTCAGCGTGATGAACAGCCGGGCAGCCATGTATTAATCACAAATGGGCCCTTCTTCCCCATGGGTTTGCCCAGGTGGTCTTTCGAGCTGGGCCAGGCGGGGCCGGCATCTGTGCCACTTGGACAGAGTTTCCTTCCTATATTTTGGCTTTCGGTTGCCAGGTTTTGCAAAAGAGCAGAATCTGTATCTTAATTTGGGTTTGGGGGGGGGCAGCATAAGACTGTCAGGTCGGTTGATGTAGTTGGAGGTTGGTGTTATATAGAGGAGTGATTGACTCTGTCATCTGCACCTCTATCACTGTCTGGTTTGGTTCTGCAACCTAACAGGACAGACACAGACTCCAGAGAGGAATTAGGACTGCAGAAAAAACAATTACTACCAACCTGCCTTTCATGGAGGACCTGTATCCTGCATGAGCCAAAAAGGGGGCGGTGAAAATATCTACAGACCCCTCACATCCTGGACATAAATTGTTTCAACTCCTACCCTCAAAACGAGGCTATAGAGCCCTGCACACCAGAACAACTAGACACAAGGACAGTTTTTTCCCCCGAAAGCCGTCACCCTGCTAGACAAATAATTCCCTCAACACTGTCCAAGCATTTACAAAGTCTGCACTACTATCACTATTTATCTTTTCACCACTCCTTATCGCCCATCCCCTCCCGCTTGTGATTGTAGGACTGTTAACTTTGTCGCTTACCGTATATACTCGCATATAAGCCGACTTTAGAATGCTTTTTTTTTAAAAAAAAAATTTGGGGGTCGGCTTATACGCGCATAAATCTGATTTATCGGTGGCCGTGCCTCGATTTGCGCCGGAGCAGCGACTTAGCGTGGCGGCTTCCCGCGATGAGAGTCTTGGCTCTCGCACTCCCTGTCAGCTGGCCCTTAGCAGCCCTCGCGTCAAGGAAAACGCGCGCGAAAATAGGCCATTTTTCTCCCTGGATGGACGATGAGCCGCAACTTTTACCCCGCCGCCTTTTCCCTCTGGGCTTCACTTCTGCTGTTCAGGGAAGTCGCGCCCAAAGCCCTGTCCTCCCAAAATCTTTCTGACGGTGAGCCTTGACGGTGAGATCAGGGGTTGGTATTTGGGGGTCGGCTTATATGAGAGTTTTTGCAAAATTCCTCATTTTGGGAGTTTTTTAAGGGTCGGCTTATATGCGAGATCGGCTTATATGCGAGTATATACGGTATATCCTTACGATTTATATTGACTGTTTCCTGATATGATTTGATCAGTGGTGGGATTCAAATTTTTTTATGACCAGTTCTGTGGGCGTGGCCTAGTGGGTGTGGCAGGGGAAGGATACTGCAAAATCCCATTCCCTCCCCACCCGACTAACCTGCTTTCCAGCTCCTTGTACAGTGCAACAAAAGAAGACCCAGCCGATGAACTGGGACTTGGGAGGCAGAGAATAGATGGGGGCAGGGCCAATCAGGTGGTATTACAAACTACTCAAAATTTCTGCTGAATAATGATGTTAATGCATTTAATATTGGACTGAAAATCCGAGATCATACATAATATAATTGTAATTGAAGACTACCAAATGGAAGCACACAAAAAATTGTAAACCAACCGACACACTGTACATACATATATGGAAGATGGCTTGATGTTTTTTATGTTTTGTTTATGTTTGTTTTAAAAACCAATAAAAATTCTTAAAAAAAAAAAAGATTCTGCTGCCGGTTCTCCAGGACTGGTCAGAACCTGCCGAATACTATCTCTGGATTTGATTGCTTACTTGTAGCTTATGACTATTATTAAGTGTTGGACCTGATGATTCTTGACTCTTGATGAATGTATTTTTTCCCTTTATGCACACTGAGAGCATTTGCACCAAGACAAATTCCTTGTGTGTCCAGTCACACTTGGCCAATAAAAAATTCTGTTCTGTTCTATTGGGGTAGGACAGAGTTTGGGCCCTTAAAAGCAACCCTGGAGAGTTTATGGCAGGAGTCTGCAACCTTAAACCTTCAAAGAGCCATTGGGACCAGTTTCCCGCAGAAAACACTGGGAGCCTCAAAACCTGGGTGGGTGTGGCCAACTCAACACCACTCCCACCCAGTCACATGAGACACACACCCTGCCATGCCTACCCAGGTTTTGTGGCTCACAGTGTTTTCTGTGAGAAATGGGTCTCTCTCTCTCTCTTCCTCTCATTTCTGTTTTTTTTTTGTGTGTGTTTTACCTTCTCAGGCAAGGTGAGGAGTGACCGGGAGGGGAGGGGAGGGGCCAGCCAGTGGTGGGATCATCCAACAAGGGAGCCACAGCAGAGGGCCCAAAGAGCCGCATGCCGCTCCAGAGCTGTGGGTTGCTGACACCCAGTTTATGGGAAGCTGGGGTAGGAAAGCTGGCAGAAAAACATTATTCAGACTTTATCATGCCCCTGCCGGAATCTGATTCAGAGGGGGAGGCCGAGCAGCTGACAGGGAGTGGGTGTGTGGGGCCATTGGCTCTGGAGGAAACTGGGGAAGGGCAAAGGCCAGCTGGGCAGAGCAGGGGAGAGGGAGAACAAGGGAGAGGGAATTTGGACGAAGACCCAGGCCCACCCCCTCTTCATCCTAGGGCACGCAGGGAGGAACAGAGAAGGGAGCAATATGGGTTGCATGGCTTACGGGGGAGGAAAGGGGCCTGATTCCTTTCATTAGCTGCAGTTGGGAACAGATTATTTAAAAAGGGAAGCTGCGCACAGTAAGTTGTTGGGAGCAAATCATGAATTTATCTGGTATCGTCGTGGCTTATCTGGGTTCCTGGTGTCTTCCCAGCTGTGTGAGTTTTGCTATGCTTTCAAGTCTGAAATTCCTTCTCCTGCCCTGCCAAACTAATTACTTCAGTTTGGTTTGTTTGGATTTTAAGTTACAGTTTGTGTGCACCTTGTTTTGGACTGAATTTTCTATAGTTACAGACTGTTCCTGGGAGAGTTTTTTTCTCTAGCCGAAGGTAACCTGGACATTGGGGGCAAAGTTGGAGCTAATAAAGGGACTCTTCTTGCTTATGTGACTGTGTTGCCTTTGTGCCAAGCCCCTTTGGGTCATCACAGATCTTAAAGGTTGGACAGCCCCCAGGAGGCCATTCTGAGGTCCCTGTGACCAAACGCATGGAAATAACAGAACAGCAAGGGCTGGAAGGGACCTTGGAGGCCTTCTAGTCCAACCCCTTCCTCAGGCAGGAAACCCTATACCAGGGGTCCCCAAACCTGGCAACTTTCGGACTCCCAGAACTGAAGTGCACCAGTCTTACAGCTGCCAGGTTTGGGGGGCCTGCGAGTCCAACGAGAGGTCCCTTCTGCCGGTCCCGGTCAGGGAAACCGCAGCTCAAGAGCTTTGCAAGCTCAGCTTCGGCGGAGGCGAAGTTCGGCCCAGGCTGGCCGGCGGGGCGGGGGGGGCGGGCCAAGCGTTTGGGCTCCGCTCCTGCCAGCCCAGCCTCTCCTCCCTCTTCCCCCTCCCCACCCCCGTGGCCGCTGATAGGCTCGCCCGTTCCAGGAAACTCTCTGCCCCAGTCCGTGCCAAGCTCCGCGGCCGGAACCAAAGCGCCCGGGAGGAAGGGGGGGGAGGCGCGGCCCCAGCAGAGGAGCCCAGGTGGGTCCGGGGGGCGACGCGCGGCTGGCGGGGGCGGCGGTCTTGGTCAGCTGGCGGCTCGGCTGGCTGCCTCGTTTGGGCCCCCTCCTTCCTTTCGGGGAGGGGGGCATCGCCGAGGATGCGTGGGTGGGTGTGTGCCGAGCCCGGGGAGGGGAGAAGAGGAGCGGCGGCGGCTGCAAAGAGGCGCTTCCGCGCACCGAGGGAGCCGCCGCTCTCCGGCCCCGGGCGGGGGCTCCGCCGCGCGCCCAAGACCCAGGCAGAACCTCCGCTCGGCCGGCCCGGGTCGGGCTGGGCGGCTGCGCGCGCAGGGCGGCGGCGCCGGGGAGGGGGGAGGGGGAGGAGGAAGAGGAGGAGCGGAACCTCCCCCCCCCGCGGCCCCCCCGGCCCGGCCCCTCCGCGCTCCCGCTGCGGCCGCCGGACTGGGCGCCAAGTTGGCGGGCGCGCTCCGCCTCCTCCTGCTCCTGCTCCGCGCCCGCGTGCCGGGGATGGCGCGGGCTCCCGCGGCCTGAGATCCGGCGGGCGGCAGAGGCGGCGGCGGCAGCAGCAACCGGAGCGGAGCCCCCGCGCGGGGGG
>BHFT01019919.1:0-11799 GCA_004320025.1 Laticauda laticaudata
CTCTCTCTCTCTCTCTGCCTGCCAGCCTGCCTGTCTGTCTACCTCTCTCTCTCTCTCTTACCTCTCCCTCCCCACCTCTGTATGGTGCAGGTATGTATTTATCTATGTATATACCATGTGTACATGTATTTTATGTATGTGTTTGTGGAAATATATACTGTCTTGAAAGCAGGCAACAGAATTTCATTTTTAATGTGGGCCAGTGTGCTCGCAGAAAAAAATGACAATAAAAGTTATCTTATCTTATCTTATTTATATTATCTTATTGTTGTTATTATTGTTATTAATTTGCCTTGATCTGTAGTGGGACAGAGTGGTGTATATAAGCTTCAAAGGCTGAATCAGATTCTGGGGTTTGGTTCAAATTTTACCGAAGACGCACAGCAATGAAAACAATTTTTTTTCCTGTTGATCCAAACATTATCCAGCATGTGCTTTACTAAAGAGCAAACACTTTTCCTCCGGAAAACACAATAAAAATTACTGTAAGCTTTAACTTTTCAAGTTTTGCATGCAGTCCCTTCTCAAAATCGTTCTAAAAAAAAATAAACCAGTCGGTTGGCTTTAACATTTTGTTGTCTTTAAAATTCACTTTTATTGAGGTTTACTACAATGTAAAATACAATGAAAATATAGATTTTTAAAAGGTGGGAGGAGACGTGCAGGAAAAAAAACAACAACCAAGATCAAAAAGCATCATCTTCCCAATCTTTCTATCAAAGTAAAATGCGAATTACATTTAAAGCCTCAACTTTTAGCATTGAGTTATTACAAGCCATTTCTGTAGTAACACAAACATTTAATCTTCAAACTAAATTTAATTCCCCCCCCCACTTATTTCGAGCCTGAAAACCAGAAGCAGTTTTTCCAATGGAAACAGGACCCGATTAATTCTCCACCCTTGAGCTGCAAATATTCTCCTTTAATTGAAATATTCTCCTTTGTTTAAAACAGTTTACATTTCCAAACTCAACCACATCTGTTTTTTCACCAATCCAATTTTTCTCCCCCTGACTTTCCTATTTGTGAAATGAATCTGTGGGGAATTTCAACACGTCTGTGAAAAATGGCAGCTTAAAAGAAGTTTTTTTTTTTAAAAAAAGGGTATTCTGTACACGTCAAACTGTAAAAAAGAAATACAGGTAATAAACAAACTTAACAATAGTTTGTTTAGTGACTGTTTGGAGTTACAACGGCACTGAAAAAAGGATCATTTTTCACACTTATAACGTTTACAGCATCCCCGTGGTCACGTAATCAAAATTCAGATGCTTGGCTACTGACTCATACTTATGATGGTTGCAATGTATCTGGGTCATTTAACAACCACATGGCTAGCTGAACAACTGCAGTGATTCTGTCATGCCTCTGTTAGAATCTACTCTGAGGGAGAGGAGGAACAACTGACAGGGAGTGGGAGTGTGCTTTGGAGGTTGTGGAGGAAACTGGGGAAGGGCACAGGCCAGCTGGCAGTCAGAGGAAGACCCAGGCCCATTTCTTCATCTAGGCACGCAGGGAGGAGGCTAAGGCAAAAACGTGAATGGCATGGTCTACAGGGAGGAAAGGGCCCTGATCCCCTTCATGGGCTGCAGCTGTGAGGACTATTAAAAGGACAAACTGCACATGGCCCAGTGCTGGAAGCAAAGCGTGAAATAATTTTAGTTCCTTCAGTTCTTTATCTGAGTTCTAGTGTCCTTCCTAGTGTGTGTATTTCGATAATCTGTGGATGTCTTCAAGCCCTTATCCTGGCTTGTTTCACTAATTTGCTTCAGTGTGGTTTGTGTTGTTTTCTATTTATAATATGTTATATGTGTTTTGAATATGAACGGCATTTATTCTTTTCACAACTGTTTGCGGGGAGTTTTTCTCCAGTCAATGATAATTGGACCTTTGAAGCCAAGTTGAAGGAATTAAAATGATTTCACCTATTTTTGTGACTTCGTTGCTCTCTATCTTACCCTGGGTCATCACTTGAGGGAACGAAAGGTTGTAAAAATGGGGCAAAGCCCACTTAACTGGCTTAGCAAGGAAAGTTTTTGGGGCTCAGCTGTGGTCACAAGTCAACAGCTATCTGTACAATTTCAGATTTTTTTCACCAACCCCATTATCCCTTGCAGAGTGGAGTCTGGGCAACTGAATGGAGTAGCAGTGCTTACTGCCGGATGCCCTTCCTGTTGCTGATGCGGAGTTTTGTTCCAGCAGTATATATTCTCAATGTGCCCAAGAGAGAGAGAAATATCTGCTCAACCTTGGATCGAACTCACAGCCTCCTGATTGTAGGTGAGAGCTCCACCTCTAGGCCACTTCACCACTTTGAGGGCCTACTTATACACGAGAGGAAATTGAAATACCTTTCTCATCTGGGTTAACAATCCTTCAAATTCTTTCAGATTTCAGTGGCGGCCATTAAAGTGAGTGCTGTTGTTTGCAGTTTTCCCCAGCCAATAGATGGTTGACTAAAAACCTGAAGAATTGAATGGACATTAATTGGAACAAATCAAAACCACCCGGTCAATTCCATGCTACAACAAGTTCTTTCACACCTTCCAGAGGAAATTAAAATACATACCCTGGTTTCCCCTCGCCTTTAAAAACAGTCTATTTTCCCCAAAAGCAAGATACAAGTTTTCTCTCACAGCACAAGCGAAAAATGAGCATTGAACTAATGTCTGTCATGCCCTTGTTGGAGTCTGATTCTGAGGGGAGATTGAGCAGCTGAACAGGGAGTGGAGTGGTGGATGCAGAAGAAACGGCGAGAGGAGCAACAACTGGCTGGGCATTCAGAGGAAGACCCAGAGCCATCCCCTCTTCTCCTAGGGCACGCAGGGAGGAATGGAGAAGGGAGCAATGTGGCTTGGGGAAGAGAAAAAAGGCCCTGATCCCTTTCATTAGTTGCAGCTGGGAGGAACAGGATATAAGAGGGGCGTTTACACACACAGCTCCTTGCTGGAAGCAAAGCATGCATTATCTTTGTTGAGCTTATTCTGGGTTTTGGCATCCTCCCAACTGTGGGTGCTGCATATGTTTTGAAAGTCTGCAATTTATCATCCTGGCTTGCTGTGTTAATAACTTCACTTGGTTTGGTGGGTTTTTTTTTTCATTTTCTAATATCGTTACTTTGGTTTCAGACTGCATTTCTGCCCTTGTAGACTGTTTTTGGACGAGTTTGATCTCCAGCTGAGGATAATTGGACACTGGGCCAACTTGGAGGCATTCAAAGAATTTATTCTACTTTGTGACTTTGTTATTTTTGTGTCACACCCCGGGTCATCACAACGTCCATCCCAATTTCGATGTAATAGCCATGTTGTTGAGCATTTGAGGGAACAACATCTATATCAGCCTTGGAAGCCTTTTTTTTTTACTTGGAAGCTTTGAGGCTGCCACATTCAGGGCCTGGGAATTTGGGAGGGGGGATTTCATGGTGGGGATTAGAAGATTAGATACAACAACATTCCTTTCTCAGAAAGTCAAGGACATGTTGCCCTGCACCTGGAGGGGAGTGACTGGGGGGGAATGCCTCCAGTTGGGGAGATTTGATTGGGCCATGTTGGGGGCAAAGTTGGAGCTAATAAAGGGACTCTTATTGATTATCTGACTGTGTGGCCTTTGTGCCACACCCTAAGTCATCACACTAGGATTTCCTGAAAATCCCATGTAGAGCTTGGAAGCTTTGAAAATGGCAATCAGATAAGCAACAGGAAATTTTCCACTCACAGGACTAAATTTTCCCGAGGGGAGGCAGGAGGCACACACCCATTTATAATGGTGAGAACTGAAATAGTTCTCACTTTTCTAACTTTTAGGAAGTCCAACTTTTCTTTATTATCATTTCCGCTAAAAGGAGGAGTTGCAGATATGGTAGTTGTGTTTTTAGTTTTTTCCCCCCTTGCTTCCATTCAAGAAGCTTGTCAGATCTTTGGCTCCCTAAGGGCAAATGGAAAAAAAAACCATAAATGAGGAGTTGAAATATTAAAATGGAAGATGTTTTAATGGTTATCCAAACTGTCAACAGAGAGGAAACTCTTACTAGCCAAGGTGTTGGTGCAGAGACAGCATTTAATTCTTTATTTCTTTGCATCCTTCCTACATTATTTTTACAAATAAGGGAGCAAACACACACCGTTCTCCTCCTCCTCTTCCTCCTCCTCTTCCTCCTCCTCTTCCAACACCACTCCCTTCTAGCCTTGATGATGTTACCAGGTCTGGTAATGAAACGTTTCTAAAAGAAAACCTCCAAGTTCAAAGAGCAACAAGGACCCCACAGTCCTCCTCCTCCTCCTTGCAAACTTCATTCTATTACCTTGTTGGATGATGAAAGTTCTCCAAGAAAACCACCAAGCTCAGAGAGCCCCAGGGACTACACAGTCCTTTTCCTCCTCCTTCCCCTCCTCCTCCACTCCCTTCTAGCACTGATGATGTTCCCTAGTCTGGTCATGAAATGTCTGCAAGAAAACCACCCAGTTCAGAAAGCACAAAGAACCCCTACAATCTTGCATATGGCACAAATAGGGTTCTTTCAGTCAAACAAGTAAGTTTCACCTGACTCCAAAACCAACAAAGAGATTTCAAAAACGAAAAAGAGTTTAAGGAAAGGTCAAAGATCACCCCTAAGAACTTTGCTGCTTGTTGCATTGACGCGATGTTCTGACTTCTACATCTTTGGTGCCCTAATCCTCTATAAATATTTTATTTATAGAGAAGAAAGAAGAGTTCTCCCCAAAGTTGAACGGCACTGATGGATCCATGTAGCATTGTTCCTGTCTGGAACTACCTCTCATAGAGTTTGAGAAGGTTCCTTTTCTGCAATTGATAGGAAAAAATCCTGATTTTTGCCTTCATACCAAGCATGAAGGCTCCTTTCCTTCAGCTGCTGGCAACTCCCTTTCATTCACTCTTGAATGTCACGGAAAGGCCAAAGGTTTCCATTCACATGTTAACAGCAGAATTGATGATAATCAAGAGAGGTGGGTCAAAATGTCAGATCCTCCCTCTTCCTACGGAGAACCTTAAATATTCACATTCCAAGGTTGTTGACTTTTTTGGGAAAACAAGAAAATTATATACTGCAGGGAATTTGTGTCCTTTTGGCCCTTTTTCTTGGCATTCGCCCCCCTATTAATTCAGAGGGGTTGCTTTCTAAGTCAGGAAAAGAGGGTCATTCAGGGCAATCTCTTAATCTCTTTCTTTTTAATTGCAGCCAAAGAGCTTAGTTTGATTCAAGAATAACATTTAGCAAGAGGTTGCTGTTTTCTAACAGGTAGCAGTGCAATTTTAAGAATCCAATTTAAAAACCTGCACAGATAGCATCTTGATATTGGATTGGCCTCTGGAAAGGAATTTCTAGATTTTCTTTTCTTTAATTTTAAAAAACCTTTATTGGTCAAATTCTACAATTAAAAACATGTTTCCATTCATTTCAGCGTATTTGTAGTGGTGTTCACTCACATTGACATATTCTTTAGTGTGTAGAATATTACTAAATATTATTACAATTATTTTACATTTGATTTATAGCATATTTTCATATATTTATGTAGTTGTTTGCATAATTATACATAATTATACTTAGTCATACAATATTGTTTCCTCTCACCATAACCTTTCATTCATTCCTATATTTTGTGTCTACCTCGTACCCAGTTATACTATAAATTCCAAATTTCGTAGTACTCTGTCTCTTCTCTCTCCTTCATTTCCATTGAAAGCTTATCCATTTCTGTACACTCTAAAACCTTTTTTATTATCGTAATGTCGGAGGGAATACTGTCACATTTCTAATTCTGGGCAAAGGCTCTTCTTGCTAATTCATTTCTTATTAATTTTATCTCTTAATGTACCCAGTAGGAATGCTGCTGGTCTCAATTCAATTTTCTGTTTTGTAATTTCCTCCAACCAATTCCTAATTTTGAGCCAATCATTTTAATTTCTAGATTTTCAATGGCTGGGAATTCGAAGTTTGGATTGGAATTTCTAGATTTGTAGTTATTGCTTTGAAAGAATTGAGTATGTCTAGTTTAATGAAAAGAAAGGCCAGGGGTGACATGATAGCAATGCTCCAATATTTGAAGGGCTGCCTCAAAGAAGAGGGAGTCAAGCTATTCTCCAAAGCATCACAAGGCAAGAGAAGAAGCAACGGATGGAAACTAATGAAGGAGAGAAGCAACCTAGAACTAAGGAGAAATTTCCTGACAGTGAGAACAATTAATCAGTGAACAACTTGCTTCAGAAATTGTGTTTGCTCCAAGGCTGGAGACTGTTTAAGAAGAGACTAGGACAGGCCATTATCTGAAATGGTATAGGGTCTCCTGTCTAAACAGAAGTCTGGTCTTGGACCAAACAAGACATATGCAGACTTTCAAAGAGGATAATTTAGAACTGCCAGAAAAAAAACAATGTAACTTACCCCACCTGCCTTCCATTAGGACCTGTATACTGCCCGGCAGTCAAAAAAAGGGGCTATGAGAAATATCCTACAAACCTCTAACATACTGTATCATAAAGTTGCCTTCAAACTTCTACCCTCAAAACGACATTATAGGACACTGCACACCACAACAACTAACACAAGGACACCTATTTTTTCCCTGAAATGCCATCACTCTCCTGCAAACAACTGAATGTCCTACAAACAGCTGTCAACTTATTTACGAAGACTGTATTGCTATTTTATCCTCTATGACTAGATTATAATCAACACTTCCTAGTACTATCTCTTCCCACTTATGATTACAACTGTGTTGCTCTATCTTTACAATTTACAGTGTTTTATTTGTTCCTAGATGATTCTGATTGCTATTAAGTAGACCTATTAGTAACCTATGACTATCACTAAGTGTTGTATCTTATGATTCTTGATGAATGTATTTTATTTTTTCTTTATGTACATGGAGAGCTTATGCACCGAAGGCAAATTCCTTGTGTGTCCAATCACACTTGGCCAATAAAGAATTCTATTCTATTCTATCTCAAATGGTATAGGATTTCCTGCTGGGCAGGGGGTCAGACTAGAAGACAGATAACAGATAATCAGAGTTGGAAGGGACCTTGTAGGTCATCTAGTGCAACCCCTGCCCAACCGAGAGACCCGACACCATTTCTGACAACTTTCTACACGTCAATTGCCAAAGAGATAATTTTTCTGTTCTTCTTTTTAAGCCACTTCTTTTCAGAATACTCCTGAATATTTCCTAATTTCTTTTCTTTCTTTTTTTAAAATTCAGGTTTCTCTAAGGAAGCATTGCTGTGATAACTCTGTTGGGGTTTCAAATGAAAGCTTTGTAAAAACAGTTCTAGAGTTTGGTCAATTCGTTTCAGCAACTTCCTAACGGAGGGCCTCTGCACAGCATTCTCAGTAAATCTTGCAAAATGAAACATTATTTATTCGGAAAGTTTTTGCTGGCTTGGGGGGGAAGAGCAATTACTTTCCTGATGACAAGCCAGACTTGATAAAATAATAGTGCTTTTTTAAAAAAATCCGTGGTTACAATTATGGACTTCAAAATTGTATTGAAAAGCTCTTGGTTATTTCCTTAACACGACTTGAGGATGTTCAGGAAAATATAATGGGAATAGTTTGGAGTGTACCATGGACACTCATTCCAGAAGTTGTGTCTGGCTTTTTTGGATAAGTTTATCTAATTCTATGACCAAGTGCATTTTAAAACTTTCCTTCCTTACTGTGCAGTCTCTGATATTGCAACGGCCGTTCCTGGTTTCAATCAGGATGACAGAAGGAAAAAGAACTGCTTTGAAATTAAAATCCCCTTTGGAGGGAAGACAGGAAAGTTCACAGGCAATAAAGCATTTGTACATTCCTGCAAACTGGATCGTTCATCCGCTTAAGAGATAACAGCTACTTTGGCTACTTCAAATGACTAGAATATAATAGACAGAGAAAAAGAGAGAGAATGGCATGGCATGACATAGCATAGAAATTAGGAATAGAAATAGAACGGCATAGCATAGTATAGAATAGAAATTAGAAATAGAAATAAGAATTATAATTAGAAATAGAATGGCATGGCATGACATGGCATAGCATACCATAGCACAGAAATTAGAAATAGAAATTAGGAATAGAAATAGAATGGCATGGCATAGCATAGCATAGCATAAAAATTAGGAATAGAAATAGAATGGCATAGCATAGCATAGAACAGAAATTAGAAATAGAAATTAGAAATAGAATGGCATCACGCAGAAATTAGAAATAGAAATTAGGAATAGAAATAGAATACCATAGCATAGAAATTAGAAATAGAAATTAGAACTGGAATTAGAAATAGAAATAGAATGGCATGGTATAGCATAAAATAGAATAGAAATTGGAAATAGAATGGTATAGCATAGTAGAGTTGGAAGGAACTTTGGAGGTCTTCTAGTCCAACCCCCTGCTTAGACAAAAAACCTTATACCATTTCAGACAAATGGCTGTCCAGTCTCTTCTTAAAAACTTCCAGCGATGGAGCATTTAGCTGTTCCACTGATTAATTGTTCTCACTGTCAAGAAATTTCTCATTAGTTCTAGGTTGCTTCTCTCCTTGATGAGTTTCCACCCATTACTTCTTGTCCTGCCTTCAGGTGCTTTGGAGCAGGGTTCTCCAACCTTTTGGACCTCAGGGACCACCAAACTCATAATTTTAGATCCCAGGGACCATTAACTGGTTCTGTGGGTATGGCCTAATTTGTGGGTGTGGCTTGGTGGTATGTGACTGGCTGGCCATGGCTTGTATGTAAATGTTATAAATATTTATATAAACATTGATTTTTTTTTATAAAAAAGAGCAACTTTTACCCAAAATCAGGCAAAGCAGGCATTCAGTGATCTGTCTATCTGCCATCAGCTAGCTCAGTCTCTCAAATTTGCTTGCCGTGAGTCTGCACTGAATTTGCTTGCAAGCAAACCTTCAGTCCTAAGGGAAGCAGAGCCGAAGATCTAAAGACGAGCTAGAAAGCAAGAAATCCAACCATTTCCTGCTTCCAAACTAATCTAAATCTCCCGGCACAGCAGAACAGATGATGGTCGGAAAAAGGAAAAATAGCAATTTAGCAGGCAAGTTTGCCGGGTAAGGAGTGAGTGGTAAGGAGTTGTGTTTCTGCACAGCATGGATTAATTGCTTTGGGGGGGGGGTGCTCTGGGGCTGAGATTTCTCTGCGGCCCACCAAAATTTTCTCATGGCCCACCAGTTAGCGACCGCTGCTTTGAAGAATAGCTTGACTCCCTCTTCTTTGGAGCAGTCCCTGAGATATTGGAACACTGCTATAATGTCACCCCTTAGTCCTTCTTTTCATTAAACTAGACATACCCAATTCTTGCAACCGTTCTTTATATGTAGACACTGGTTTGGTCATCTAAACATATTCTTCCTAAAGTTTTATTGTGTTAATGTTATTATTGTTGTTATTCAAAAGACTCGTTGTGTTCCTGGATTCTGCTGTGCTCCCAGAGGCTTCGCTATTAACTCATTAAAACCTGAGCAAAGTTAGCTTTACATTCGGGGTGTCCAACCTTGGCAACTTTTAAGACCTGTGGATTTCATCTCCCAGAATTCCCCAGGTGGCAAGGAATTCTGGGGATTGAAGTCCACAAGTCTTAAAAGTTGTGGTTAGGACCTCAACTCCCAGAATCCCCCATTTCCTCCCCACTGTGGGTGCCAAGNAAGTCCACAAGTCTTAAAAGTTGTGGTTAGGACCTCAACTCCCAGAATCCCCCATTTCCTCCCCACTGTGGGTGCCAAGGCTGGATGGATACCCCCTGTGCATGGATCGCCAAAAGTCAAAAGTCCCAGACAATTATTTTTTTTTAATCTTTTTTTAGCCCCAGAAATAATTTCAACCTTCATTTGCTACACACTTGCTGCCCAGTTTCAACCTTCATTTGCTACACACCCACACAACACACACAAAAACCAATGTAAGACAAACCCCTGGACCCTATGCAGCAAGAAGAAGGGTTACACGTTCGAGTACTTACGTTTTTCAGCTTTCTGCTACCATCAAGATTCCTGCAAAAGAAAGGAGGGGAAAAAAAACATTTCAAAAAAGCAGAAATTCCTTCCACAGTTTGTATAATGCGACAGGTCACATGTTTCCTCCGAAGCAAGGAGTCAGCAGGATGTGTCTGCGGGTTGGAAAACACACAATGGGAAGCGACTGAATCCATTTATTGATTTGATACACTGAGGAAGTATGTTCTCATGCGCCGCTCGGAGCCCCCACGTCGCTAATATTTGAGTTACGGGCAAATTAAATATTTTTCCTCCATGCAAAATCAAAGGGAGGCAAGGCGGGTAAAAGAGAGAATAAGTATGATGGGAGTCCTTGGGGGCTCTCTGAGCTGGGTTGTTTTCTTGCAGACATTTCACTGTCCAACTAGGCAACATCAGTGTTAAAAGGGAGTGAGGTTTGCTCTCTAGCACTGATGATGTTACCTAGTTGGGTAATAAAAGGTCTGCAAGAAAATCACCAAACTCAGAGAACACCAAGGACCTCAGTCTTCTTCCTCCTCCTCCTCCTCTTCTCCACAAATCCCACTCCCTTCTAACACTGATGATGTTATCTAGTTGGGCAATAAAAGGTCTGCAAGAAAACCACCAAGCTCAGAGAGCACCAAGGACTCCACAGTCAATGTCCTCCTCCTTCTCCCTCCTCCTCCTCCTCTACAAATCCCACTCCTTTCTAACACTGATTAAGTTACCAAGTTGAGTAATAAAATGTCTGCAAGAAAACAACAAAGCTCTGAGAGTATCAAGGACTACACCATCACCACCACCACTACTACTACTCCACAAATCCCACTCCTTTCTAACACTGATGATGTTACCTAGTTGGGTAATAAAATGTCTGCAAGAAAACCACCAAGCTCAGAGAGCATTAAGGACCCCAGTCTTCCTCCTCCTCTGCACAAATCCCACTCCCTTCTAACACTGATTATGTTACCTAGTTGGGTAATAAAATCTCTGCAAAAAAGAGCCACCAAGCTCAGAGAGCTCCAAGGACACACACACCCTCCTTTCAAAACTGAGCTACACACGTTCTCCTTTCTCAAGAATAAATTCTTCTAACTGGAATAGCTAGCTAGAGTTGGAGAGCCATTTATGTCCCTCAGCCATCATTCAGTTGTTTTAGGGAGATGTGAAGGATAGTATATGTGGTTATTTTGTGATGCCTCTTTTCAGCCACAGTGGCAAAGACTGGGCGGCTCTGTCCACGGCCGCAGACTTCCTTTCCTTCTGTGTCCACGGGGAAACTTCCAGCATAAAGCAGAATCAGAAGTCACCCCCAAGCACATTTGCTACAATCTACCTCTTAAATATATTCAGGATGCCAATGACTCAGTGGCTAACATGTTGAGCTTGTCGATCAGAAAGGTCGGTGGTTTGGAGGTTCGAATCCCAAGTGCCATATCACGGAGTGAGCTCCCATTCTTTGTCCCAGCTTCTGCCAACCTAGCAATTCAAAAGCACGTAAAAAAATGCAAGTAGAAAAATAGGGACCCCTTTGGTGGGAAGGAATAGCGTTCCATGAGCCTTCGGCATTTAAGACAGAGACGTCTTTGGACAGCACTGGCTATTTGGCTTTGTAACAGGGATGAGCACTGCCCCCTAGAGCCAGAAACAACTAGCAGGGGTGTTGTTGTGGTTCGCCGGCAGCTGGTGCAGAAGGCAGCGGAGTTAGACAGTGGGGAAGAACAGGGACCATCAGGGAGTCTGGAGAGGACTTGGACAAGGGTCCTGCGTCCAATGCAGAGATGGGGCCAGGACCATCTGGGAGTGGGGTGCTGACTCTGGAGCCTCT
>BHFT01019921.1:0-21398 GCA_004320025.1 Laticauda laticaudata
TGGTTGCCCTCTGCCCTCCCTGGAAGACTTAGCCAGGTCCTGCTGCCAAAGCAGAATCAAGGCCATTATAGAAGACCTCTCACACCCTGGCAATTATCTTTTTGACCTGCTATTATCTGGATGGCATTTTGGGTCAATAAAACACCACTAGACTAACAAATACTGTAGTTTCTTTCCCTGGGCCATCCAAACTGCAAATAAACACAAAGTCACTACCTTATTAAGATGTGAAAAGATGTGTAATCTCAATATTCCATTCAGATGTATAATAACATATTACAGTACAATCCATCTTTTGTGTATTATACTCGGCAAAGCATTACAGTCAGTGTTGTATGTATATTTTGTATATATTTGTAGATATTGTACTCTCAAATTGCAAATACGTGGGTACTCTATTTTTCTTATCTTCATTTTTAAGTGCTTTGGTTTTATTCTATTGTGAACAGTTGCTGGGTTGCATCCACAGTTTCACTGTACTTGTACAATGACAATAAAGTTCTTCTAATTCTAATTAAGAGAGATGTCACCTTTTCATATCATCATGATGTCACTTTTTCATGTCATCAATTGCATATCTCCCTTAAGCTGTGCTGTAATGCTTACTGACTGCCTTACAAGGTATCCTTGATTCAGGCTGCAAGACTTTGCCATCTTGGTTTGCAATTACCCCAGGAGGTGGATCACATAAGAACCTCAGCTCATTATCAAATGTGCCACTAATGATGTCATTAACGTACAATATTTAAGGGGGCACTTTTAAATAACCCACGGTGTATCAGAGAGATACACAGTGTTATCTTGAAAGGTGGTCTTACCCTTAGTTTCAGAAATATTGCATGGTCTAGCCCAGTTTGCCATTGCTTTTGGCTGTAAAATTCATCAACCCCAGAGTCCTCAAAAAGTCTAGTAAAAAGCTTATCTTGACAGAGAAACCTCAACTTGCAGTCTGCAAATCTGATCAGTGGCCTCCTAAAGGCTTCTTAATAACTTCAGCATCTCGGCTTGCTGGTTTTATTTCCTATCAGTATTTCAGGGTTCTTTTAGCATGTAATATGTGGCATGAGTTACCCATCCATATGTTCAGGGGTGATATTCAATTTTTTTAACAACTGGTTCTGTGGGTATGGCTTAGTTGATGGGCATGGCCAATTCAATATCATTCACATTGAGGCACACATCTCCTCGCCTGGCCTCTCATGACTGTGGGGATGCTGAAGCAGTCGTAAGTGTGAAAAATGGTCATAAGTAACTTTTTTCAGTGCCATTGTAACTTTGATTGGCCACTCCACACAAGCAAAGTATCAGTAAAGGAGGGAAAAAAAACTCCAGAGATGTTCCTGAGACAGGAAATCTAGTCCTGTCAAGAATGTAATAAGGGTTAACGGAGAGGCAGTTTCTGTAAGCAACACCGGAATGTTTCCTTCCTGCCTTCCTTACAGGATTAGGCCAGTAATTTCTTCTAACAACTGGTTCTCTGATCTGCTTAGAATGTTAACAACTGGTTCTAGTGAATAGAACTGATAGAATCCTACCCCTGCATATGTTTTGCTAAAATCAGAAATAGTCATGATGTTGACTGGTGAGAGTCTTGCAAGCAAGTTCTCTTGTCCCCAGTAAGTCAGATTATAGCACAGAGGACACTGAGCTCCATATTTACTTGCCTGTGAATTGTAGAAAATATATACATTATTATCTGTTTCTTGAGCTGAGCTCATGTTTTGTTAATAGTAGGTGGGATTCTACCAGTTCAGACCAGTTCTATAGAACCAGTTGTTATGATTCTGTGCAGTTCGGAGAAACAGCAAATCACACCACTGGCTCACCCCTCCCCTCCCCACCCACCCCCACCCAGAAGGCTTCCCTGAGACCCAGTCAGGGGTGGTATTCAGGGGGTTGTGGGAGGGAGAAGTGGCCTGAGTGCAGAACTGAACCTTCCTAAGGATTGAAGTTTCTATTTTTCAGTGCAGACTCAGGCAGCAGATTGCAGAAAGGTAGATCTGGGAGTGAAGCTGTGATTCTGCAGAAAGGCTCAATCTGCCTGCCTGCTTTGCCTGATTTTGGGTAAAAGTTGCTCTTTTTTAAAATAAAAAATTCAATCTTTACATATACTGTATATTTACAATATTTACATACAAGCTACGCCCAGCCAGTCACATGACCACCAAGCCACACCACAAATTAGGCTATGCCCACAGAACCAGTTGTTAATAAATTTGAATCCCACCCCTGGCTAATAGTCTCTGATTCCTTCTCCAAGTTCATGTCTGTGATACTCTACATAAATATGTGGAACAAGTGCAAATGTTTAGCAGATCAAAAATCAAAAGTTGCTTAGAGGAATAAATAAACCACTCAAAATAAGTTTCTATATAAAAGACTGGTCTTAAATCTGGTATCTGGTAAATGATGATAGCTGCTTTCCCAAAGCAGTTTGATGGTGAAGCTAATTATTCAGAGATCTGATGGACTTTCTTTTAGTGCACAAGTTTAAGTTAAGGCTGCACAGTTATCTATAGGTGATATTTTTTAATTGAAAATGCACCAAGCAATGGACTAAATTTATTTTTGTGATACTGAATTTGTATACTGCTGAAATTACTCATGCTTCTGACAGAGTAGAAGAAAAAGCAATTAAACTGAGTGCAATACAAGATAATATGTAAAACAATAAAACATCAGTTATAAAGAAGCTGTTCTAAAATGGTGCAAAAGCACTGAAATATTTTCCTGGTGTTATCTACCTTCATCTCATGAAAATGTGGGACAATCAAAAATTTCTTCTATGTTATGTTTGTTTATGTTTGTTTTAAAATCAATAAAAAGTAAAAAAAAATCTTCTGTGATGAATGCCTTGAAAAAAGTGAGCCTGCAGGAGGCAAGTAATATAAGATTTTATAGCTTAGAAGCAGCGGTTTGCACCAAGGAACCTATTGGCAGCCAGTGGACAGCTTTAAGCATAGACAAAACAGGCTCCTGGTAGTTAAAACTTGATAGCAAATGAGCCACAGCATTTTCTATAATTTCAGCTTCAAGTGGTTTTCAAAGACCATTCTAAGTAAAGCACATTGCAATAATCTGGTTTAACTAGGAGGAAGGTATGACTTTCATTGCAATTTCATCTGTATAAAGCTATGTCTGCCTAACTAAAATTGGGCAAATTTGCTATTGGCCAGAAACTCCAGCTGTCCATCCACTATTAGGTGTATGTCCAGAAGAGAACTAAGTCATAGACAAAACTGGACCCAGTCAGGAATCCATTCTGTCAAACCATTCTGTCCTACTTGGGTTTATGTTTTGGTAGCTGACAGGATAGTCTTCCATAGCATAGCGCATAAATAATGACGCTACCATTCCAGACAATAGATAATCTCTCCCAGTGGCTTTGTACTGATATAAAATAATAAGATAGGAAATAAGTTTATTGTAAGTAGCTATCAGGAAGTCTCTCTAACCACTAGCTGAATTGTGTCTTCTGGTTCTTTGACTTAATGGATTTTAATGGACAAAAATCAATGAGAAAAACATTACATTGAAAAAAACATTGTATCGACATAAATTGTAATATAAAGTAGAGTAGGAGCTTGACTTTGTCCATGTGGGACTTGGTTTTTTTAAAAATATAATTGTATAGTTCTGCTTGCTAAAGACTGAAATAAAGCTGACCTGATTGATAATTTTATGAAGGGAGAGTCTAAAGGTATTATCTTTCTTTGGCAATCACAAAGAAAGTGTATCACAAAAAAACTAAAAAAAAACCTGGCTAAATGGGAAAGTTTATTTATTTATTTATTTATTTAATTTCTTAACCATTTATCTCCCTTGGAGGAACTAAGTAATGATAGAGTAGCCTTATATCAGTACCACCAGAAACACTCCATTTAGAAATTCGCTAAAATTCTCTTCTGTTTAAGATCTTATGAAAATAACTTTTCTTCACAAAGCTTAAGAAGTTCATCCTTATCCCTATCCTTAACACCCAATTCAACTGATGTAAGTCTGCAGGATTTATTTTTGATAGATATGCACACTTTCTTTCTTGGGCTGAATTAATAGGTTCAGTAAATAAGATATGATATAACTTAATAAGGGCTGAATTAATAGGTTCAGTAAATAAGGAATGATGTAACTCAAATAGAAATTTAGATGATATGACTTTTAGTTGGCTACTCTGTATTTTTTACAAAAAGAAAAGCAAATATGTACTTTGATTCTTAAAGATGAAAGAAATGGAAACAAGCAGTATTTGTACTGTGACAAATTAAATGTTTATTTAATAGATTTTTATATTTATAAATTAATTCCCTTGCTGTGTTCTGATTTACTTACTCCTGTCATAGAATATATTATTTAACATGAAATGATAGAAAAGCTTAGCTTTTCTCACTGTAAGATAGAGGGATAATGGTAGTGAAAATAAAATGGTGATCATAAGTTTTGGATTTTAAAAAGTCCTGGGATTCAAAATATTCTTGTTCAGATGTTTTAAAAGAACAAATTCCCTTCTATTAAATGAAATAAATATAGTAAATAGGTACATGGGAGACAGCTGGATGACCTTAGGCCAGTTACTTTCTCTCGGCTCTAAGCAAACAATGGCAAACCACTTCTGAAATTTTGCCAAGAAAACTGCAGGAACTTGTCCAAACACACACTACATCACCGACTATAAGGCATACATGTGCACGCACGTGCACACAAACACACACACACACACACACAAATGTGCAGCACAGATAGCCATTTTTTCTCAGATTGACATACAAAAATGAGACATGTGGGACATGTGGTCCTCATATAAACAAAAGGTCTACATATAAAAGAGAGTAGTCTGAGTGGAACAAGCTCATTTTCATCCAACAAGCTCATTTTCCTCCAGTTGCATAACTTTTTTTTCCCTAACTAAACCTCCTCTTTCACTTTATAAATGATTTATATTATGCTTAATGCTAACAAACTTGTTGAAAATTAGTGGCAGGTGAAAGTTGCAGGTTACATATTCATTCATATTTACAAAATAACTTTTCAGCAAGAGGTTTACCTCTGCCAACCTATGAGACTGGGACACATTTTTTGTCATTAACCTTTACTACTGCAGTACTTTTCTAACATCTGTTCCAGAAGGTCACACAAACTTCTAGTATAACATGATAGCTGTAGTTAAATTTCTCCAGACATCCCTAACTTTGTCACTGTCTTTAAATACAAGGATTATCTCTCAGAGGAGTTATCTCTGCTCCTACTTATTAAACTTTTATGGAATAAAGCAAATATTATATATATGTACTGACAGTCTGCAAAAATAAATGTCTACTTTTGGAAATCAACAGAAAGCCATGGATTGCCCTCCCTAGATACTACTTATATACAACAAGAACCATAGGTATGCCTCAAGCTGTTTCTTGCCTCTCTTGAAATGTTAATCAACTCTTTGGAAGGCTAAACTCATTTATCTTTTTCAACTCTGCCTTGTAAGACTTGAGTGTTAGAACTATCATTTAATTTTTAAAACTTCCCCAGACAGCTTTAGCTTTGCCACTGTCCTTAAAAATAGGATTATCTTGAATTTAATGGAAATGACTTACAAAATATGATCTTATGCATGATTTATTTATTGGTATTTCAAATAGATATGCCACTCTTTTTCAAATGGCTTTCGCTTATAGCTATATCTGTATGGAAACATGCACATTTAAAAATCACCAACTTAAACCCCCTAAAAACTCTTGTGTAAAAGACAGATCTTCAGTTCATTTCCTAACCTATCTCAAATCAAACATCTTTGACTGGAAAAGAGACAATCAGCATCCCCATATGGTTCATATTCCATCAGCATTACCATATGGTTTAGATCAAGGATGTTAAACTCAATTTCATTGACGGCTGCATCAGGATTGTGTTTGACATCAGGAGGCCAGGGGGTGGGCTTGGGTGGGCATATCCATGGTAGGTGTGACATGGAATTTGTGTCAGGAGCACCTGTAGTGGCCAAGTGGTAATGAGACCCTCCTCACTCTCATTATAATCTTCCTTCCTTCCTTCCTTCCTTCCTTCCTTCCTTCCTTCCTTCCTTCCTTCCTTCCTNTCATTATAATCTTCCTTCCTTCCTTCCTTCCTTCCTTCCTTCCTTCCTTCCTTCCTTCCTTCCTTCCTTCCTTCCTTCCTTTTCTTCTTTTTCTTTCCCTTTTCATTCTCCTTTCTTCTTCCTTCCCCTCTTTCCTAATTTTTCCTTTCTTGCTCTCTTCCTATCTTTCCTTCTTTTTCTGTATCTTTCCTCTTTGCCTTTCTCCTTTCCTGTCCTATTTTGCATGGTCTCGTTTTGCTTTGTTTTGTTAGCCCTCTGCCAGTGAAAATGGAGCTTGGGGGTGCATGTGCCCCCCCCATGCTCCCATTTTCACTGGCAGAAGGCTGCAGGAGGCTGTTTTGGCCAAAAATCGGAGTAGTGGGACCTCATGCAACCACCTGTTCTCTGTTTTCACTGGCAGAGGCACCACGAGCTGGTCCTTTGCTGTTTTCAGGCCATCCTCATGGGCCAGATCTAAGCGCCCTGTGGGCCAGATCTGGGCCCCAGACCTTGAGTTTGTCACCCATGGTTTATAAATTCCCGAAATGGCAAAAATGTATCGGTGTGAGAGAACTATTTGGGAAGGCATGACTGGTTATGAAATGTTCACCTTCCTGATCAAGGATCACGATTGCAGTCCTCCTTTTCACTTGCTATTTCTTCCACTTGTCACCTTCTACTTCTTGCAGTTTTATTTATTGTGTATTATTCTACTGTATATTTAGAATCATTTTGAAACTAGCAGCAAATAAACTTAGTAATAAAGAATAATAAATAAACATTTAAAGGTGTATGATTCCTTTTTAAATTATCTATAATAACTATATGTCTCAGTAAAGACAGGCAGTACCTGGCTGATTTTGTTAACTTTCTAGAAGTATATAAGATTGGGTGGATACTTAGATAAGAGACCACTTGGTAACAGTAAGCTCGGCTGAAATGTATTCAGAATAAGCTATGTAAATTTAAATAAATAAATCTTTGCATTGTGACTTACAGTACATGCAGTGTTCTGATGAAGATAAAATAAATAAAGCTTGCACCAAATCCATGATTTGTAATTTCTTTTCCTATACTAATGAACCACCCTGGCTAGACTGGGTGATTAAAAATGGAGACCAGATAATCAAGCAAAACTGTGCACATGAAATTCTTATTCTCTGAATAAATATATAACTTGGGCATACAAGTCATTCTGAAGGCTAGTTCTTCTGTTTTGACTGTTTTCCTTTGTTTATTTTGTCATTCCAACTGTCTGGTCCTTGCCCTTTAAATACCTCTCAGATGGCAGTCTAACTGTTGTGCTTTTTAGGGATGATTAAATTGTCTGGTCGGACAATATGCTGACATTCAAATGTTGAAATGTGTCTGGAAGAATTTTTTTTGCCCTGGCACATTTACCCTCTTATTGGCAGCATTTAAAGTATTAGATTATAACTTCACACTGGATTTTAGAAATGTCCCACTGTCATAACTAGAAGGGCAACTACTCCTGCCTTTCATGTCTTCATTCACAGATGACAAGCTGCTTTGGACTCATTTCTCTCTTTGGAACAGTTTCTTATAGCTCACTTTCAGTTTTGGCAATCAAACTTTTCCAAATGCTATAGGGGAAGGTTTTTTTTAAAGAAAACTTGCTTTGCAGAGTAATTAGTCTATGCATGCTTTTAAATTTATTTATTAATAATTTTTTTATTAATCATTTTAAACAGAATGGCTTCCCCTCTTATCATACCTCAACTCCAACAATATATACAAGGGTAAGGGGAGATTCCTCCAGGCCCTATAGCAGTGGTGGTAAACCTATAGCATGTGTGCCAGAGGTGGCATTAAGAGCCCTTTCTGTGGGCATGCACATTGTTGCCCCAGCCCAGATCCATCATGTTTCTCCATTGCATTTCTCACCATCTTCCAATGAGGGAAATGGGGTTCCCTCCTCTTGCAGATCATTATGACATGGAGCCACAATGTGACCCTGCATTGTCATGGACTTGCTTCTGCTTCCCAGATATCAGTTGCTTTTCCTGCAGAACTGCTGGTGTTAGTACCTGAACTTCACCTCCCCACTGACCAGCTGGTGTTTGGCTCTCCACTGACCAGCTGATCGTTGGTGGCCTGCTCCTGGGATTTCTACCACCCAGCAGAAGTACAGGGGTTCCTTCCCCCCTGGAGGGGAAGAGAGAGAAGAAGGAAAAGAGAGAGAGAAAGAGGGGGGAGGGAAAGAGAAAAAGGGAGGGAAAGAAAGAGAGGGAGGGACAAAAAGAGAAACAGAGAGAAGCAGACACAGGGTGGGAAAGAAAGAGAGGAATGGAGAGAAAGAAAGAAAGAGAGAGAGAGGGAAAGAGGGAGAAACAGAGAGAGAGAGGGAGGGAAAGTGAAAAATGATGCTACAAAAGTTTTTCTTTTTTATTGTTGCTAAATATAATATTTCAAAAGCAGAAAAAAATGAAGGGGCATAAAAGTGCACTTATCACATTTTTCTTAGAACAATTAGCTGAATTCTGCCTTGTTTATCATTATTTTAGGTAGTAAACCTTCAGTATTCAGGTTAAATTGCTGAGTTGGCACTTTGCGATAAATAAGTGGGTTTTGGGTTGCAGTTTGGGCACTTGGTCTCTAAAAGGTTTGCCATCACTGCCCTATAGCCATATAGCTCTCAGAACCCTCATGTCACTGCACCCCCTCCACTCACCTTCTGGTAAAATGTTCCCTTCTGTTTTCACATTTCTGATACTAGTTGTAAACACCTTTATACATTTTATACAATTTCTCTGATGTCATATACCAGCAATACATCATCTTTCATCTTAAATTATGACACATTGTAAATTAGATACCGGCTACTCACATTCGCTTTCAAATATCCATATGTATTTTAGATTCTTCAATTAATAGCCCATTTTGTCATGCAGTCTTTCATCTGTTCATCTTCTATTTCAAATCTTTAGCAAGTTTTATACTTTTTTGCATCACTGGTACATAATTCAATTTCAATTTTTGTGAGTTTTTTAAAAAAATTTCAGGTGTCTTTTCCTCCCTATTAAATCTTTTTCTTATTTAAGTATATGAAAACCATTGAAAACTATGTCCTTCTGTGGTCATATTTTCTCTTGAGTTCATCTTAAATTCTTCATCTTCCTGTATGAATAGTCTTGATATATTAATCGTTACTCCCTATCTGCTGTTTGTGTTTTACAGAATGCTTCTTGTACTAAAGTCCCTTTAATTCTTTCAAAATGGAAATTCCTTTATTGTGTTTGTTTTCTATGCAAATGATTTTATAAGGCTTTCATTTCCTGAAAAATGAGAGAAGATCATAAAGATTCTGATGCTAGAATGCACAAAATGCAATCAGCATTGTAATTATTTTCAAAGGTCAATGTGGGAATTCTGTACATCTCTATCACTCTAAATAGCTATGTTACAATCTTTACTTAGAGGATGATGTATTTTCACTGTTGCTAATGGAGCTTTCAAAGTTCAAGGATGAAATTTTATAATATTATGTTTGTCTTGCATTACCAAATTACTGACTTAATATCAAAGGATGCCAAAAAAAAGAAATGTTAGATGAAAGGATTGGGCTAGGGGTTATCAAAACTTGCTGAGGAAAGCTGATGAATGAAACTGCTGATGGATACATTTTAAAAATTATACTGACTTCCAGATAGTAAGCATTGGAAAATCAGCTGATATCTTGGAATAACCTTGTTTTAAAATATTCATATACCTTCAAAGAGCCTTTCTATATACACTAGACTGCTAGACTAATAGACAACATGGATACTCAAGTCGTGTGGTGCAATGGTTAGAATGCAATACTTCAGCTAATTCTGCTGACTGCCCACACTTTGGCAGTTCAAATCTCACCAGACTCAAGGTTGACTCAGCCTTCCATCCTTCTGAGGTTGGTAAAATGAGGACCCAGATTGTTGGGGGCAATATGCTGATTCTGTAAACCACTTGGGCTGTATAGCACTGTGAAGTGGTATATAAGATTAAGTGCTATTGCTATCCTACTTGATCCAAAGCTCCAGTCCTGGATTAACCATTAAGCAAAATAAGCATTTTGCTTAATGGTTAATTCAAAGTCCACTGATGAAGTCTTCTTGAATGGTGACAAAACATTTGCAACCAAATTGCAAAGCTTGGAGGTCAGACCAACAGCCCAAAATAAGTATGTGCTTAGAGTATCATGAGAAGGACTACACTAAACAAATAACAATTTTTAAAATATTTATTTAAGATAGTTGTGGGTTTTGGCCTGGGAACTGGCCTGGAAGAAAAATGAATTTGTAATCTCTTATTTTACCTTCAGAACCTACTACATCTTAATGTCCTACTGGTTAAGCAATTAAAAGGAAACACTAATGGTATTTTCGTTCCATAGAGATTAAAACGTGTTTATAACTTTGTTAGTTGCTTATATTGCCATGTGGAAAAATGATGTCTAAAATTGCAAAGACATAATAAGAGTTGAACCACCAAATGTAAGAATTATAGGAAAACTCAACATAGTAAAATTTAAATGACATTGAGAGTGAATTGAAATGGTCTAGAATTGGACACTTTCTATAAGAGGATCATACTATTTATTGGACTGGACAAAAAAAACAATATTCTGATTACCAAGTGTGAATTTGGTTGCTTGACAATCAAGTGAATTAATAGCTAGTTGAAATAGTATATGCAAAGAATTTCTTCAACAGTTGCTCACCCACCAAAATTGATCCTCAGACCTCTACTGTTCAATGTTTTTATAAATCACTTAGATAATGAGGTGGTAGCAATACTTCTGAAGTTTGAAATGACACCAAATTGTGTGGTATAGTCAACATTCTAAAAGACAGAAATAAGATTAAAAACAATCATGTTAAAGAGAAGGGCTGAAAATAATAGAATGAAATTTAACAGTGGCAATTACAAAGCAAGAAATCAAAGAAAAAAGTATTGAATATAGGAAAACGATATTGGTGATAAGAGGTTAAAATGATTTAATAATTTCAGTGTATGTAAAAAAGACAATTGTTTGATAACTAGACATATACATTGCACCTATAATGTATACATATTGGGAAGAAATCATTTCATTTTTCACATCAGGTCCATATTTCCTGGATCCTCTTTCCTGTCCCTCTTTAAAGAACACAGAACATTTGCATGTTCCTGAATGAATACTCTGTCCAGATGGTGCTTTTTTATTTGCTGGTACTGAAAGGTCAGGCATGTTTGGTTCTATTAATTTTAAATGGAAAGGCAACATGCAGAAGGAAGAAGTATAATATTACTTTGGATCAATTTAGCTCGATTGAAATAAGTTTTATGTCACTTCTGGCTGAGTTTGAAGTTATCAGATGTTTATTCAGTTTACACTTTTCTAATAAATTTCATGGTGAGGGGAGTTGTGATGGAATTGTTGCTCCTGTATATCCATATTTCTTAAAGGTCTTGGGAGAACTAATTGCAGATCTACACTTCTGACATCAGTTCATATGAAGCTGGTAGAAGTTGATATTAATTATTTATGCAACCTTTGAAATAACAAGCTCAAATGTTCTGTTTTTGAAATTTAGTGTCAGAATGTTTGAAAAACAGGAAGATAATCTCCTTTGATACACTTTAAATACACTTTAAACAAAACAAAGCAATTTTTTAATATATGTTAAGCCAAATCAGGGAGTAATTATACAGACAGATATGTAATTTTAAAGACATTTATTTACTTATTTATGTATTATTTCCCTTAAATATTCATTTCTTATTTTATATGGACTGTTAATTTGCTAATTTATATTATGTCATCTATTGTTATTTGAGTGATACTGAAATTGAATTCAGTATTTTATTATTTTTGTTTCCATTACTATGGCATTAGCATTGATAAATTTGTTTAATATAACAACACCCCACTCAAAAATAAAACAAAAACAATTTCTACCTGGTATAAAATAAATTGAAATTCATCATCCAGCAATGAAAATATTCAGGAAAAATGTTACTATTTGTTCTAGCCCTGAAAGAGAGAAACAGTTACATTCTAAAGTAGATTGTAATTAAGCTTATCATGTTCAAATTTGGACTGTTCAATTGTAGCTAAAGAATTTAATTAGAATTTATTATGTTTATTCATCTACATCCTGTCTAGTGTGCCTTCTAAATGCAAATGGGATATGAATTTAAAGTCTCTCTTTTGGACTCTAATCATAGACAAGAGATTGGAGGATTCAGAAAATCAAAACTGTATTTATCCATTGTTCCTACCTATTTTTCATCCTTAGGCATACTGAGTCTGAGATATACACTAGACATGAAAGAATGGGGAAAAAATAGCTGGAAAAAAAATCAGCAGATGTGGATTACCTATTCATTGTCAAAGTGGCTGCAATACTGGATAAAGTGAATGGCAATCAACAAAATATGTGATGTGACAATAATGGATAATTAGCTTACCAGTTAGCATCAGAATTGGATTAGTTCATCATGCATAACATGTGTTTTTCATCTAATGTTAGCTTAGCACTGAAGCAGTGGTGGGATTCAGCCAGTTCACACCAGTTTGGGGGAATCGGTTGTTAACTTTCTGAGCAGTGTGGAGAACTGGTTGTCAGAAGAAATCATTAGGGCAGAGAACCGGTTGTTAAATTATTTGAATCCCACCACTGCACTGAAGAGTGTAAAACTGAAATATTTGCAGGGCATGAGATTCAACACTTCCATCATAACATGTTCATATTTTTTGCTGATTTTTCCCATGCTAGCATTATAATCATAATCATATACAGTAGTCTTACAATTAGGGAGGGCTTTAACAGAATAACAGAGTTGGAAGGGAACCTCCAATGATGGAGCACTCACAATACTCTGGAGGTGAGTTGTTCCACTGATTAATTGTTCTAACTGTCAAGAAGTTTCTCCTTATTTTTAGGTTGCTTCCCTCCTTGGTTTCCAACCATTGCTTTGTGTTTTGCCTTCTCATGCATTGAAAAATAGGTTTGACTCTTTCTTCTGTGTGGCAGCTCCTCAATATTGGAACACTGCTATCTTGTCACCTCTAGTTCTTCTTTTCATTAGACTAACCATACCTAATTCCTGTAACCATTTTTCATATGTTTTAGCCCTCCAATCATCTTTGTTGCTATCCTCTGCATTCTTTCCAAAGTCTCAACATCTTTTTTACATTGTGGTGACCAAATTGGATGCAGTATTCCAACTGTAATCTTACCAAATCCTTATAAAGCAGTAATAACATATCTTGTAATTGTGGTTCTATCTGTCTGTTAATGCAACCTAGCACTGCATTATCTTTTTGGTGACTGCAGCATATTTAACTGTGCAACAGCATGCCAAGATCCCTCTCACTGTTACTGCTATTTTATCTAATCTCTACTTGTACATTTGCTTTTTCTTGCCTGAGTGTAAAACCTTACTTTTATCGACACTGAATTTCATTTACTTTCATTAGAACAGTAAGTTTAGTTGACTGAAAAATCCAACCTTATTATTGTATAATTTGGAGGAATAATCTCAGACTTTTTATAACCAAATTTAGATTCCTTGTTAAGCATCAAATGTGAATCTTCAAGGGAGTTTTAATATTAAAGAAATGAAGTCCTCAACCATTTTCCTCATATTTTTCAGAATGTTTAGAATATAGTTTTGAGTTTTATAGCAATTAGATATAGAATTTTAAGAATTATTTGCTGCCTTGATTATCTTTTAATGTAAATGTACACTGTATTTACTTCTAATGTAATTATTGGTTGTAGTGATGATTGATAGATAATAGTAATTAGGTAAAGGAAAGCAGACTTTGGAACAGGAAAAAATTCATTGAAGGAGAACCACTGATTTCAGAAAACCTGGCTGGAATACAAATATTTTTAATTGGCTTCATTTTGATCGCTGTTATTTAATCTTGCTTGCATAGAATTTAAATAAGCATTTTATGATAAAATTTGCATAGGTACATTTAAATTAGCAGTTTATTTTAGTTAGCAATTGTAGGTAATAAACATATAGATAATAGAAGCATGCTTTGGCAAAAGCAGATTGGTGAGATGAACATTAAGCCTTCATGTAGATAGAACAGCCTTTACCACATAATGGATTGGCAATTCAGAAGGAGGGTATAACAAATGAGGATTGAAGCAAAAAGTTGCAACAATATCTACAACCTCAAAGGTAGGGTTTAACTCTTTTCACTGTACTCCCTTTTTTTTAATTGCATCCCATGGATATTGAATAGTACTCTGCATCAAACTTGTTTCATTTCAGAGATGAGGAGGAGGAGAATAATAATAAGAAATTTATAAAGAGAGTTTTTTTAGGGAAGTATCTTGCATTTGCCAAAGATGTTCCAGGTTTTTCATTAACATCAGTTAATTATAATCTTGTCATTGGCAAATAATTAGGCCAGAAAAACAAGATACGTTAGCAAAAAGTTTAGAAGAGAAAAAACATATAACACCCTTTTCACAGGAAGGCAGCTATGACTTATAGAGGATAACACTTTATTAGGAAACTAAGATCTTAAATAAAGTAATAATAAGATAAATGTGAAAAGTTCACCAATCAGGCAACAGGTTTTAAACAAATACTTCAAGATAATTCCACCACAGCTTTACGTTTCCAACTATTCAACTTAATATTTCATCAGTTGCTTATTATGACATCAAACAAAGGGGAATCTCAGATGATCGAGCAATTCCTTCATAAGTGATATTTCCATTCTTGCTATCAGTATGTAAAATAGAATGGGATCATATTCCTTGAAACTTTTGTGCCTTAAGATTTTCAATATGTAAAATTAAAACCTTGAGTTTGAATACAGGTAACATTCATCATCTTGGGTTAAGAGCCTAATTGTTGTTGAAATACCAAGGTAGGAACCATTCAAATATCAGGGGGAGCCTCATTCCAAAGGTCAGGTACTGCTACAGAGAAGATGAACTTCTTGGACCTTGATATGTGGCATTGTTTAAATGATGGAACTGGAAGCATACAAGTCCTGCCAAATTGAACAGGCAGGGCAGACACTATAGGACAGGAGTTGCCAACCTTTTGGACCTCAACTCATAATTTTAAATCCCAGGGACTACTAACCGGTTCTGTGGCCATGGCCTAATTTGTGGCTGTGGCTTGGTGGTCATGTGACTGGCTGGGCATGACTTGTATGTAAATATTATAAATATTTATATAAATATTGATTTTTTTTTCATAAAAAAACGAAGCAACTTTTACCCAAGAAAGGTATCACACTAGATTCAATTCAGAATCTATAATATCTGCATTGGCTAGCTCAGTCTGTCACACCTAAAATTTGCTTGCAAGCAAACTCACAAAATTAACTCATCAACACACCAAAAATACATGTAAATATTGAATTTGTTTATAAAAATAGAGCACCTTTTACCCAATAATTAGGCAAAGCAGACAGGCAGATTTGAGTCGTCTTCACAGAATCATTCAGTGATCCTAGTGCTAATCTGCAACACAGCTACCTGAGTCTGTCACATAGAAATTTGGCTTGTCATGAGCGCAAACTGATATAGAACGCTTCAGTCCTGAACAGGGAGGTTTGGCTGTGCTTAAAAAAGGCAGAGTGGAATCTAAAGACTAGCTAGAAAGCAAGAAATCCAACAATTTCTGGCTTCTTAAGCTAATCTAATCTCATGGCACAGCATGAACAGTTGAACTGGTTGGTTAAAAAAAAAGGAAAAATGGCAATTTTAAGTAGAGACAAGTTTTTGCCAGGTAAGGAGAACTGGGCGCGGAGAGTTCCGCGGGCCATGTGGGCCAGCGGCAGCCTCATTACAGAGATGTTTCTGTGCAGCCTGGATTAATTGCTTTGGGGGGGGTGCTTCGCGGTGAGAATTTCGACAATGTGGCCACACTACACACACATCAAACTTTTTCATGGCCCCACCAGTGGGTCACAGCCACCAATTGGGTGACCGCTGCTATAGGAACATCATGATTCCAAGGAACCTGGCGACTATACAATGACCCAGCTTCTTATAATCGTTATAAAGGTAAAGTAGATAGTCTTAAAGCCCATAGTCACAACTGCACCAACGGATCAAAGAGGATGTAAATGTTAAAAAAGAAGCTTGCCTTCCATTGGAAACGCCTATGCATCCGTTGTGTAACTCACTGCATCATGTTTCATACGCTCTATCCTTTGAGCCATCCGTCCACTTTGAGATTTCATCCGCTCAAGAAAGTTTTGAAGCCCTGACGAAAAAGGTGTTGGAACGGAATGAACCATTCCGCTGTGTAACGATGTAAATCCCGTGACATCGAAGCACAAGAAACGTTCTATGTCTGTTTATCATCGTTCAAAACGCGGTAGATGTCTATCTATACATCCTCTGGGCATCCTCGCAACCACACACCGCTGCAGACTGAAAATGGAAAGAGGGAGGAACAAAAGGTACACGGAACGTCTAGCACATTGTTTGTAGCACGGAAATAGAAAGGATGAGCAGTGACAGTTTGCATCCTATTATACATCCTCTAGGCTTTCCTTATGAAAATCCCTTTAACATCCACTACTACATACTACTCCCATGTCCGTAGTCTTTTTCCTTTCTTTTCCGTTTCTGTTGTTATGCAAATTTTTGCCACTTTTTTTGGAGCAGATGACAACGGATGGAGCCATCCCGCCGAAAATTTGCTCATCCGCTGTGTCCTTTTTGCATACGTTTTGCATCCGTCGGCCAGTGTGACCTAGCCTTAATGTCCATTTGGGTTCTCTTATGGCAAAGCTATGACACCTTCTCCCTGTAGAAGGAGTCATGGCTCTTCCAAGAAGTGAAGGAGATTAATTATGGGCCTCTATAGAAGGCTTCTGTCTGAGCCCACATGTATGGATTTTGCTGCTGAAGTATGTGGATTTGCTTTTTGAAGTGAGAAGTACATTTTCTAGCTCAGAGAATATCACAGATTGAAGTGGTATTGACAGGAGGGGTGAGGAGAAAATTTTCTAATCACAGAAAGATGCAGGACAGCTGAAGCAAACAAATGATGTATGCTTATACAGGGAAATGGACATTTTTGCCCATCTGATTTAATGCTGTGTGAGTCTCTGAGACTTTTTAGATATTGCAGGATCATGTTTCTGGCTTTTATAGGATGTGACACACTTTCTGAGAGGTGGCAACATTTTGAACAGCATGTTTTATCATAACAGTTTCTTCTTTAAAATACCAGAATTCCTTTTACCAACTTTAGCTTAATAGAGTAAAAGGTTCAAAGCAGAAGTTCTTATGCAAATCTCCATGCTGCTGGAAAAGGATCATCCCTAGAGTAAAATCAGAAGGCTCTTTTGAACAACAAAAGCATATTTCAAAGCATCTTCTAGATGGCAGAAGGACTGGGAAACAACCCTCTGTTGGATGAGAATCTACTGAGGATATGTAGCTTGAATATGGCTCCCTGCTTAGCAAAATAGCTTAGTTGCAAAATCAGGGATAGAGGTGTGGTAATTTAGAAAAAAATAATAATGGGAGGAAGAGGGAAGATATATCCAAGAGAGAATAGAGTCTACCTTTGTAGAGTCCCCAGAGGAGGTGGGAAAAAAGGGTGGAAATTGAAAAAAAAACACCGTCAGTCAATGCTTCTTTCTCCTTTCTTTCTTCTAGTCAGGGCAGATATTTTTCTTTCCCAGCATGCTTTTCTTGTCACCATCCTTGTTCTTATCCCAAACCTGCTTTTTCAAAAGACATCTGGAAAGACAACTTTCTTTATTTTTTCTTGAAGACATTTTACCAAGAAGATACCAGTTCTTGGATGAAAAGTGAATCATGTTCAACAAAAAAACAAAGAAAATCCAGTTGCTTTTTGAAAAGCCAACCTTGGAACACCCATGACCTGGATGACTTTTCTATGATCTTCATAGAAAATTGCCCTTCTCCTTCCATTATGCTTGGCTGGGATTTTTGTAAGCTGCCTATAAATCCTCTTACTCCACTGCTCTATGAAACAGTCCTTCCCCCCAAAGCTACTTATTTGGCTCTCCACTCACCATATTTATAATTCTTATAATTCTATTTCCCTTTAAATGCTGATATCCCTCAGCTTGAATGACCCAGATGAC
The DNA here is from genome assembly GCA_004320025.1 of Laticauda laticaudata. Classification (NCBI taxonomy): domain Eukaryota; kingdom Metazoa; phylum Chordata; class Lepidosauria; order Squamata; family Elapidae; genus Laticauda; species Laticauda laticaudata. Next base: position 18,162 of record BHFT01019921.1, read on the forward strand.
TTGATTTTGGCAAACTAGCCTGTGTTTTGAAAAACATACTTGACACTGATACTTGACCCAGTCAGTAATTGCCCCCAACTGGCTTGCTTACTATTGGTGTAATTATGAGTGGCTGCTGTGAAATGGGGTGGGCAGGCATTCCTCCTTTTCCTCTTCCCCATATATTCTTTCCATCTGGGCTGATCAGCCAAGGAGGATTTTTTCTGGCATTCCCCCAGAAAGTTGTGTTTTCCAGCTAGGCAAGCCCTGCCTTGTTTCCTTATGGATTAAGCCATACAGAGAGCTCTGGATTCAAATCTATATTCACAGCCACAACAATCCTACACAAAACCTCAGGAAATCTTTTCTCAGTGCAGCACCCAGGGCAATTTAGTGAGGACACACACACACTGAGCAAAGCACTGTAACCATGTACATATGGAGCAGTTATCACAAAAAGGAAACAGGTAGAAGTTCCTTGTTTACATTAAAAATTTTACATGTAAAACAATCCATGGTACCAGAGATCAAAATAGAGACCTGCAAAAAAAAAAAATCACAGACAGCCTCTCAAAAATTACACAAGTAAAATTGAGATTCTGAGCAGACAATTAAATGGTATTGGTCTGTTAGCTAAAATACACAATCATTGAACTCACATAAGGAAAATCCACATCAGAAGCAGCTTGAGATCAGAGATCATAAAATTGCAAATAGCTATAGTTTTGTCACAGTAGAGAAATATCTTACTTAATATTTCTAACTCAAACCTGTCTAAATGGATCCCTTGGGAGCAAACACTTGGTTGCCTAGATATTTCCAGACTCTAATCTTTATTCACAGGAAATGTCACCATACAAATACAAGAGGGTAGTGTTCAGACATATGTTTCACCCCATAGTCTCTGACCTCACCCCCTCCCAAAGATGCCTTGAATATTATTTGTATATCTGAGATTATCTGCCAGGAAGGGCTGGGAGTGGCCTGCATTCAAAACAAGAGCCACCATTAAAGAAAAGTAGACATTTAACTTAGATTGGGGGGGGGAGGGTTATAATGGAAAATATGATCTTTAAGGAAGCATAAATTATAGAGGTAACTACATTTATAAGCATATTAGTGAATGAATGGTTAGAATAGCTCCCAACAGGAGTAGATTAACATTTATATAGAATAGGAAACTAAAAGTTATCTTGTGGAAAAATGGGCAACTAATAAATGTACATAAGTAAATAAATAAATATTTTGACCTTACTTATTTGAATATTGGGACTGTATGTAAAGCAATTTGTGCAGTTCTGCACAGAACTGAACCCATGTATTGGGGAAGTGAGACATTTGGACTGTTCAATATGAGAACACACTTCAAAACACTTTCTCCTTTTATCATTCTTCCCCCACTTGGAACCTTAAAAATATATCAAATTACCATATCCATTACTCTAATCAGCAATGCCATTGTTGCACTAGGCTGGGATGCTGTAGCCCAACCTATTGGCAGAATACCAGTTTTGAAAAGACTGTCATAGCATCTGGCAAAAAGTGAAAAAGCTATTACTTTTTTTTTCTTGAGGCAACTGGATTTTATTGCTAGGTCAGACACCACCAAACTATCAGATTGGCCATTAAATGGTATGATAAATAAGAGACAGAATTCCAAGTTTTTCTTGCATGTTATCTGCACAATCCTCAATTGCTTAAGTTTCTCTTCAAAGTAGAACAACTTTTAAGGCAAATAGCCATTAGAAATGAAGAACTGCTGACATTTTTATGCAGGTTTCCATTTTTATAGGCAGAAAGTTAATATCTCTATGTCATAAGCAAATTATCCAAAAAGGGAAGCTGGACTAAATAAACAGTGCTAATCAAAATCTGTGTTCTAATTCAGTTAGGCTAAAAGGCAAACAACAATCAGATGTGAAAATTCTTCTTTCATTTGAAAATAAACCTTCCAAGGAGAGTGAGAGACAGAAAAACAAGCTCATGTCACATTAAAAACCCATTTTAAGATTCTCTAGTTTCTAGTCTGCAAAACGACAGGTTACAATCTGGAGCATTATGAAGCAGCTGATGTCACTAACAATACTGTCAGAACACCTTTCCATTTGCAAATAAGAGAAGAAAGCTGTATATGCAAATGATTAGGTTTATCACTTTCCTCCATTCCTGTGAATCTCTCACCATTTCAGCAGCACCAGTTTCAAGTTTGCTTGATAAGGATAAAAATCCATTTCTCTTTCTCTTCTTTCCTTGAAAAAGGTGGTTGATGAGAGCCCCAAATTCCAGGTCCATAAAAAAGTAAGACATGTTTCCAGAACAATTGATAACTGTTTTCCTCAATTTCCTGGCTTATTTTTTTTTACTGTCCCTCTATTTTGCCATTTAAAATATATTTGTTATAAACTCAGAAAACTCAGCCTTTACTTTTAAGTTGAGTCAGAACTAATTTGCAGCTCTGATAAATTATGGAAGACAGTCAATCTGGTGTAGACGTTAAAACCACCAAACTAAAAACTGGGAGACTAAATTCTTATTTTGCCTTAGGCACAAAGCGACTGGGTGGCACTGAATCTATCAGTTTCTTCATCTTAAGCCCCTGTCACACTGCTCCAAGGGGTGCAAAGAGGATGTAAAACGTTAAAAAAAGCTTGTCATCCATTGGAAAATGTGATGCATCCGTTGTGAACTCATTGCGTACGTTTTTCATACTCTGTATCCATCCAGCATCTGTCTACTGAAATTTCATCCGCTCAAAAGGTTTTGAGCTGCACAAAACTGTTTGAGCAGATGAAGTATCCAACGCGTCCATTCTACATCCGCTACACATACGGGGACCAACCGTTATACATCCGTCGTCATCCATTACACGTCCGCTATATCCATTAGGCATCCGCTGCGCATCTGCGCAACTCGCATCCGCTCCAGTGGAAAACAGACACAGGGAGGAAGTGAAACGGATGCGGAACGGACGCACAGCATTAGTAGCATGGACGTAGAAAGGATGAAAGTGGATGCAGCTCGGATAAAGCATTAAAACGTAAAAAACATTCGTATAGGGGATGTATCTCGGATATTTAGGATGTCTGGAGGATGCCTGGAGGATGCGGAACGACACCTAGCAGAAAACTGACATTTCCTATAAAAAGGGGGAGGAAATCAGCTGGATCTCACTTTCAGCCCAGCAGCCCTGGTGTGCAGATCTCTTCAGCCTTGTTCTTGCTCTTCCAAAGCAACCATTCTTCTCCACCATTGATCATC
>BHFT01019922.1:1627-21482 GCA_004320025.1 Laticauda laticaudata
AAGAGAAAGAGAGAGAGGGGGGGGGGGGGGAATGGAGGCAGAGCCTGGGCCGTCCACCAGCCCTCACATGGAGAGTCAAAAGTCCCCAGGTGTGGAGGTGGCAGATGAAGAAGAGGAGGAACAGTGCCTGACGCACAGATGCACAGAAGGCAGAGGAGAGGAGAGCAGTGGAAATCTATGGGCTGGTCCTTGAGAAGGAAGAGCCCCCACTTCTAACGAAGCACCCCTACTAGCTCTGGGGATAAAAGGCAGAGTAGAGATGAATAGGTGTGGCAGATAACTATTCATCTCCCAGATGGATGGACTTGTTAGCCTGCCGTGAAAGAGAAACTTTGTGCCGGGGCTGCTGGCACTTCTAATAAAGGAATCATTCATTTAAATACAGAGGACTTGCCATGTTTGGGGACCTGGGTGAGAACCAGGGATGGGATTCTATCAGTTGGCACCTATTCTCTACAACCGGTTGTTAACATTCTAAGCAGTTTGGAGAATTGGTTGTTAGAAGAAATTACTGGCCTAATCCTGTAAAGAAGGCAGGAAGGAAACATTCTGGTGTTGCTGACAGAAACTGCCTCTCCGTTAAGCCTGATTACATTCTTGGCAGGACTAGAGTTCCTGTCTCAGGAATGTCTCTGGAGTTTTTTCCCCCCTCCTTTGCTGGTACTTTGCTTGTGTGGTGTAACCATTCAAAGTTACCATGGCACTGACAAAAGTGACCATTTTTCACACTTACGACTGTTGTAGCATCCCCACATGGGAGGCCAGGCGAGGAGATGCATGCCTCGATGTGAGTGATGTTGAGTTGGCCACGCCCAGCCAATAACATGACCACCAAGCCATGCCCACCACTTAAGCCACGCCCACAGAACCAGTTGTTAAAAATTTTGAATCCCACCCTTGGTCAGAACCACCTCCTCATCCTGCCCCAATCCCTGAAGCCCCTCCCGATTCCTCTGGCCTGAAGCCACGAGATTTCCCCCCTCCCTGGTCTAAGCCATCCCTTCAGAGGCTTTTTAGCCAAGGGGGCCTGAGGGCTTCTGGAGACCCCCCTTTCCTCCCCCCCAGCTACCCTAAGTCCTCATCCAGGGCAGTAGCCAGGGGGCTCAGATGGCTTGTAGCTCCAGGGACCCTCTCTACCTAAAATGTAGGTCAGGTCTTAATCAAGAAGAGGAATTTGGGGCAGGAGAAATGATTGACTTTGCGGCTGAGCTCAACTTCCCCTTTAACATTAATTAAAGTAACATTTTGGATGAAAAGAATGGAAACCAGCAAACCTTGCGGAAAATGTGTGCGTGCAAAGCAGGTGCCACTGTGCCGCAGGGCCAGAGTGTCCCACTTTCCTCCTTTTCCCCTCTCCCTATTTTGCTTGCTGCTGCTCCCTCCCTGGCCGAGACCCCCAGGACCAGCCCCGGGTGGGCCGAGGGAGGCTCCGTGGGGGAGAAGCAGGACGGAGTTCGGCTGCCCTTCCAGGCTTCTCAAGGCCACCTGCCGCCTTGCCGTTCCCTCACCAAGAAGGCATTTAATGCCATGCGTTCTCATTTAATTTTAAAAGATTTCACTTAATTAAATGAATTTATGGGGAAAAAAACCAGAGGCAAATATGGGATGATTTTGCAGGAATGTCAGGCAGGAAATTTATTAGCGGTTTTGATTAATTGTTTCAACTCTCTGACTTTTACTTCCTGTCTTTTGGCTCTTTTAGAGAAAAGCAGGAAACGAAAAAGGCAGAGAGGATAAGAAAAGCCAAAATCTCCCATGGGGCTTTCCCCTCGTCTTTCTTGTTGGATAGGGCCTGATCCTCTTGCTTTTCTCCACGTTAAATTTCATCTTCTTGGAGAAGGGCCCATTGTTCAAGACTGTCAGAGATCTGTTTGGATCCTGAGCTTGTCTTCTGGGCTGTTGGCTGTTCCTGCCAGCTGGGAATGTGATGAGTTCCCCTTCTATTCCTTCATCTATGCAATGGCTGAAACAACATCTGTCCTAAGTCCCCCTTAGCCCTCTAACCTGAGAACTCTCTGCATCTCCAGATGTTTGTTGGTAAATATTTAGCAGGTGGTTCTGCTGTCTTCATTGCCACCATCGCTCTGCACGCTGATGGCCAAATACTGTTGGTGTGTTAGATGGCTCAGCTCTTCTCTCTGCCGACTTGCCAATCTCCAGAAGACATAACAATTGTCTCTTACAAGCCAGCTCCAGCACATCTTTCTACCTCTACCTCTGTCTTTCTGTCTGTTTCTCTCTCTCTCTATCATCTATATATCTAGTCATTGTCTGTCTATCCATCCACCATCTGTCTATCTATCTATCTTATCTATTTATCATATCTAATCATTATCTGTCTGTCTGTCTATTCATCCATTTATTCATCTATCTATTATTTATATCTAATCATCTCTATCTGTCTGTCTGTCTGTCTGTCTATCTGTCTATCTGTCTATCTATCTATCTATCTATCTATCTATCTATCTATCTAGCATCTAGCTGTCTCTCTATCATCTATATCTCATCATCTATCTATATATCTGTCTATCTGTCCATGGTGAGCCCTGGTGGCACAGTGGCTAAAGTGCAGTATTGCAGGCTGACTCTGCCACAAGCCAGGAGTTTGATCCTGACTGGCTCAAGGCTGATGCAGCCTCCCACCCTTCCAGGTCAGTAAAATGAGGATCCAGAATTGTTGGGCAGAGGCTGACTTCTATAAAGTACTCAGGGAATACCATAAACATATGGTGGTGCGGAATATAAGTCTCTGTCTAAGAAGTGCGACCCACAGAAACTGGAGCAGTCTATTGTGCTGGGAAAGGTGGAAGGAAGGAGAAGAGCAAAGACCGAAGGGGGACAGATTGTCCTGGTGAAAGTACCCTGTTTCTCCAACAATACGGCCTCCCCCAATAGGAAGTCCCAGCATGTTTTATAGGCATGAAATGAAATTAAAGCCCCTCCGCCAAATTAAGGCCTAATATTAAAACATGCAAAATGGGCAGGGGGAATGGTGGGGGAGGGGCTTGCCGTTAGGAAGTACTTTTGTTGCACACCCGGATATGGTGCTGCCTGTGTTGACCCCAGATACAAAGTGCCCCACCAACCCGAGCGGTCAACATCCAAGCCATACCACACCGCCCAAAGATGCAAGGGGGGGAATTAAGTCACCCCCAAAAAGACGGTCTAGCCATTTTGGGGCGCTCAAAAAAATAAGACCTGGCCTTATGATATGAGAAACACAGAATGTCTACGGATTATCAAATTAACAATTCTGTCTCCCCCCCCTCCCTCCCTCTCCCTCTCTCTCTCCCTGAATCATTTGGGCCTGGGAATCCAGGGTGGTTAGGGCACCCTATGTGGGCTGCAAACTCTGGGTGTCCACCAGGGGAACACCATCATGCAAAATGCTGCTGTCCATGCTGCCCTCTAGGGGCTGTGCAGAGTGCTGCAACCCAGATCTGGCCGCCTGAGCACGTAGCAGCCTGAACTGTCCCTCCCAGAGTTTGCACTGACATCTGGGCTTGAGGGTGATTTAGATGAAAGACAAGCATAACAAAGCTGTAAACCTTTCAGCCTTGGAGTTATGGCAAACACCCGTCTTTTCTGTACTTTTATTTTCTCGGCATACTCTCTCCTTCCCTGTTATAGCCACAGTAAATCTGGATGTTTCTGGGGCTGTTCAGGGGAGAGAGAGAGAAAAAAACACAAAACACCCTGGGAATGTAGTTCCAGCTCCAAACAATTAAATTATAAATCTTATCCTTCTCTGTCTCAGTGGACATCTCAGCTTCCAGGCCAGTCACTGAGGTGAACTCTCTCATTGGTCTGATCCAGGGGTGGGATTTTGCAGGAGCTGCCGATGCTCCTAATAAAGGAGTCATTGATTTAACTACAGAGGGTTTGTCATGTTTGGGGAGCTGGGTGACAAGACCTCCCTTGGAATTTTGCTAGTATCTTTCCTTTTTCGGTTTGTTTGATTTTAAATGATGTGACAAGTTTTATATTTCTTTGTAGTAATAAAAGAGGGAAATACAGGGGGGAAAATGATTATTTTTCTTAAAATCCAGGTGCCATTGATCCATCAGTGGATTTATTGACCCCGAGCAATACTTTTATCTATACAGAGATCAATACTCTATTCATCTCTGCCCCATGCCTTTTATCCCCAGAGCTGGGATGGGGCTTCGCAAGCAGCAGTAGCTCTTCTGTCCCAAGGACCGGCCCATAGATTTCTACTGCTCTCCTCTCCTCTGTCTTCTGTGCATCCGTGCATCAAGCACTGGACCCAGCTGTTCCTCCTCTTCCTCACCAGCCAAAGTAACTTCTTGTATGGATGTTTAGTTTGCATCCTTTTAGAGAGCCATTGAGGCAACTTGGAGGTTTGTCTGTGTCCTCAGGTCACCAGAGTGGTGCAAATGGCTGTGGAGTTGCTAAGGTCGTGGAATGTGAGGCAACTGGCAGTTGGAACAGGTTTCTTTTCGGGTGGGGAGGGAGAGTAGAACTCCTTAGCATCAGAGCATGTTAATTACTGTATTAAGAAATACTAATGCTTTGAAAATTCCTTTCTTAGTGAGCCCCTAGAAGCCAAGAGGAACATACCTGCCAAATTTCAAGTTTGTAGGCTTTACGGTTCTGGAGATTTCGTGATGACGCATGAGGGGCATTTTGCTTCTGTGTGTGTGTGTGTGTGTGTGTGTAGATAGATTAGTTATTATTTACTCCGAAGGTGCTTTTTCAAGAGGCAGCTGGACTTTTTGGCATTTCCTTGAAGACATTTCAATCTATTACTTTTACATACATACCACTACATTTCTTTCTAATACATTGCTAATTTTGCCAAATTAATTCACTTTTTTCTAAGCCAATCTCCTTTCTTATATCTTTCAATAATTGGTAAAATTTTCTTGCAATGAGTTGCACATTGGGGTGTGGGAAATGAGTTTCTGGTATGTTTTAGTGGGTAATTGAAAGGCACTGAAAAAGATAGAATAAAAGAGCTGGAATCAAAACAAGTGAATTTTTAACCACCTTTCCCCATAATGGTTGTGTTATACAGCACCAGTTTTGATTAAAACATCCACTAAGGGAGATGAACAGCAATGACCTTTTCCCAGGTCTGTTGATTTAAAAATTTCTGCTGGGGAGTCATAAGCTACTTCATGGCTCTTTCACTAGAGTTTTTTTGAACAGTTTCATTGTATTGTGAACTTTTCAAAATTAAAAAATAATAATGACTCAAGTTATTAAATTACAGAGTTTCTTCTATGTTGACCTATTTTTTATATTAAGATTCATTGGACTTCTTACTCTCCACTGTTTACAGACCTTGAAAGAAGCTTACCCTTCCAACCTTCCTTCCTTCCTTCCTTCCTTCCTGTATCCTTTATTTCTTTCTGTATCCTTCCTTCCTTCATCCATCCAGACTTCCTTCCTGTATCCTTCCTTCCTTCCTGTATCCTTTATTTCTTTCTGTATCCTTCCTTCCTTCATCCATTCATACTTCCTTCCTGTATCCTTCCTTCCTTCCTTCCTGTATCCTTCCTTCCTTACTGTATCCTTCCTTTCTTCATCCATCCATCCTTCCTTCCTGTATCCTTCCTTCCTTCCTGTATCCTTCCTTCCTTCCTGTATCCTTCCTTCCTTCATCCATCCATCCTTCCTGTATCCTTCCTTCCTTCCTGTATCCTTCCTTCCTTCCTGTATCATTCCTTCCTTCATCCATCCATACTTCCTTCCTATATCCTTCCTTCCTTCCTGTATCCTTCCTTCCTTCATCCATCCATCCTTCCTTCCTGTATCCTTTATTTCTTTCTGTGTCCCTTCTTCCTTCATCCATCCTTACTTCCTTACTGTATCCTTCCTTCCTTCATCCATCCATCCTTCCTTCCTGTATCCTTTATTTCTTTCTGTATCCTTCCTTCCTTCATCCATCCATCCTTCCTTCCTGTATCCATCCTTCCTTCCTGTATCCATCCTTCCTTCCTGTATCCATCCTTCTTTCCTTCCTGTATCCTTCCTTCCTTACTTCCTGTATCCATTCTTCCTTCCTGTAACTATCCTGCCTTCCTTCCTGTATCCATCCTTCCTTTCTCCCTGTATCCATCCTTCCTTCCTTCCTTCCTGTATCCATTCTTCCTTCCTTCCTGTATCATTCCTTCCTTCCTTCCTTCCTTCCTTCCTTCCTTCCTTCCTGTATCCATCCTTTCTTCCTTCCTATATCCACCCTTCCTTCCTGCATCTATCCATCCTTTGTTCCTTACTTCGTTCCTCCCGCCCTCCCTTTTCACCCTGAAATGCATTTGTGCATTATAAAGGCCATGAAATCCATAATTCTGGGCCACTGGCAACCATTTAAAACCCATAACTGTAAAAAGAAGGCAAAGCTTCATCAGCCAGAGTGCTGGTGCCCCCCCATATGGTTCAAAGAGCCTCTCAGCAATGGAGGTTGGCCAAGGGCACTGGATTCTGTACAGCCCAAGACCTCCAGGTGGTGGCCAGATGCTTTTTAATCCATGGATTTGGCAGACTTGGAGTTCAGAGGAGCAGGAACTCATTATGTATTTATTTATTAATTAAATTTGTTTGCCAATTCATCCTGGAAAAAGTATCAAAGAGGACAGTGCTCAGGAAAGCTGTTGGCCTGGCTTTTCCTGAAGACATGTCCCCATGAAGCTGCTTCTCTGTGGAGATGCTCAGTCACTCAGGTCAGGGTTGTCCAAAGGTGCTTTTTCGAAAAGGCAACTGGACTTTGTTTTTGCTTGGAGGCATTTTTGTTCCCATCCAAGAAGTGATTTTGGAGTCTTAGTGGACAACCAATTAAATAGGAGTCTGCAGTGTGTGGCGGTAGCCAAAAAAGACAATACAATCCTAAGCTGCATTAACAGAGGGATACAATCAAGATCAAGGGGGGTACTAATTCCACTCTATCAAGCCTTAGTAAGGCCACACCTAGAGTCCTGCATCCAGTTTTGGGCAAGACACTATAAAAAAGATGTGGAGACTCCAGAAAGAGTGCAGAGAAGAGCAACCAGGATGATGAGGGGACTGGAGGCAAAAACATACGATGAACGGTTGCAGGAACTGAGCCTGGCTAGTCTAGGGAAGAAGAGAAGGACCAGGGGAGACAGGAGAACAACTTCCAATATTTGAGGGGCTGCCCCAGAGAGGAGGGAGGGTCAAGCTATTCTCCAAAGCCTCCGAAGTCCAGACAAGAAACAATGGATGGAAACTGAACAAGGAGAGATTCAACCTGGAAATAAGGAGGAATTTCCTGACTTGGAGAACAATCAACTGATTGAACAGACGTTTCTTTCAGAAGTTGCAGGAGCTTCATTCCTGGAGGCTTTCAAGAAGAGACTGGGTGGCCATCTCTCAGAAATGGTGCAAGGTCTCTTGGTTGGACAACGGGTTGGACTAGAGGACCTACAAGGTCCCTTCAAACTCTGTTAATCTGTGAGCTTCTTTGGAACAGAAAAAATGCACTTTTGAATTCTCAGCAAGTTCTTGCAGGTCTGATCTGCCCCTCAAATTCACAGTTGTCTCCCAGTTCTGGGCTGTAGTCACACAATATTCTTAATTGGGTAAATTATAGCTGAGGGTTATATGTATCCCACAGCAGGTCCAGTTGGTTGAGTAGGGCTTGGGATGTTGCTTGGAGCCAGGAAGTTGGTTATTCACTAACCCAATGTATTTATTTATTCATATGGGATGACAGGAGGATGGCTTCAGGTTAGTGTTGCCTCCTGAAGAATGTTTCAACTAGTCATAACAGATTAACAAGAATTGGAAGGGACTGTGTAGGTCATCTAGTCCAACCCCCCCTCCCCAAGCAGCAGACCTTACACCATTTCTGACAGATGGCACTCCAGTCTCTTCTTGGAAGCTTCCAGTGATGAAGCTCCCACAACTTCTGAAAGCAAGTTGTTTTCTTAGGTAAGATTCCAGAAGTGATGTGATGACCCAGGGCGTGGCACAAAGGCAACACAGTCAGATAATCAGTAGGAGTCCCTTTATTAATTCCAACTTTACCCCCAATGTCCTGGTTACCTTCTGGCTGGAGAAAAAACTCTCCCAGGAACAGCCCTTGGCTGCAGAAAAATTTAGTCCAAAACATGAGCAACACGAACTGTAACTTAGTCCAAACAAGCCAAGTAATTAATTTGGCAGGGCAGGAGCAAGAATTGCAGACTTGAAGGCATGGCAAAAATCATATGGTTGAGAAGACGCCAGACACAGATAAGCCACAACAACACAGGATAAAGTCACATTTGCTCCCAGCAGCCTGCCGCAAGCAGCCTGCCTTTCTTATCAACTGTCTTCCCAGCTGTGGCTAATGAAGGGAATCAGGGCCCTTTCCTCCCCTGTAAGCCATGCAACCTTCTCTTCTCCATTCCTCCCTGCATGCCTTCGAGGGGTTGGGCCTGGGTTTTCCTCTGAACTCCCTCTCCCTTATTCTACCTCTTTCCTGCTCTGCCCAGCTGGACTTTGCCCTTCCCCAGTTTCCTCCACAACCAATGGAGCCACAGTCCCACTCCCTGCCAGCTGTTCACCTTCCTTCTCAGGACAGAGGCATGACAGGTGATTTACTCTTGTCTCCTTCCTAGGGCTGAGGGAAAGTGACTGGCCTAAAGTCCTCCTGCTGGCTTTGTGCCTCAGGCAGGAAAAGAACTTCCATTCTGCCAAGTTTTTTTTTAAATTTGCTAGCTTAATTACCAGCCAAAGTGGCTCTTAATGTATTGATTTATTGACTATAATTGATATGTTTAACTACTTGAGCAACTTCAGTCAACTCACAGGCTGCAGATTTAAAATATTAAAAAAGAGAATCTTTGTCATATCAAAACTTTTTTTTTAAACCTTTATTGCTGTCTTCAGCTTATATCTTCCTGTCTGAATGTCTCATGAGAAATGACAATTTAGCATATTGTGTGAATCACATCGTGATTCTGAGAAAAACTCCGGAGTGTTTTTTTCCTCTTCTATTTTTCCAGCTTGAAGAAAACTCAAATTTAAGGGGGGGAAAATGGACCAACCAACCCTGGGCCACGGCAAATCAGATCTAAAATAGTCCACCGTCCCAAGATTTGTGTGTCTGTGTGTAGTGTGTGTGTGGTGTGTAGTGTGTAGATTGAAGCTTCGTGCTGTAGCCCAGCCATGTAGCAGCATCAGCCAATAGATAATCAGGATTATAATCATAGCTTTCATTTCTTTCAGTTATAAAACATGATTCCTACCCAAAACAGAATTATTATAAACTATGAATGTATCAAATCGGGTCTTTAATTTGATGATAGAAGACCATGCAATAACTTCAGTTAAAAATTGCCACTATTTCAGCGAAGCCTATAAAAAGAGATCTAAAACTTAGTACTGCTAACACGATGGTATGATATTAAAATAATAAGAAATTTAACATTCTTAATATTAAGACTACAAGCTAAATGGTGGGAACACAATGTACAGTTTAAATTGAATAAGATCATGGGAAAATAATTACATCTTTACATGCTTTTACATATAGCCACATCATTACAGGTTGTCCTCAGTTTACAATCACAACTGAACCCAAAACTTCCGTTGTTAAGGGAGACATTTGTGAAGTGAGTTTGGCCCCATTTTATGACCTCTCTTGCCATCATTGTTAAGTGAATCACGACAGTTGATAAGTTAGCAACCCAGTTGTTAAACGAACCTAGCTCCCCCATTGACTTAGCTTGTGAGAAGGTAGCAATAGTGCTGTGTGTCAGCTAAAAAATATTCCTTTCATCTTTTTAGTTTAGTTTAGTTTACTTTACTTTATTGTCATTGCACCTCATACAACAAAATTAAATGCCATCTTCAGTGCACATTATGACTATGAAAATAAACACAAGCACACATCCTTCATATTCTATACATTGAATTGAAAATCGCTTATATTGCAGTAATATTGCCCTATTCAGTAGAATTCAATAGAGTTACTTGCCCTGGGATAGAAGCTGTTTTTCAGCTTATTTGTCTTTGTTTTATTATTCTGTACTGTCTGCCAGATGGTCATAGTTAAAAAAATGGATGCCCAGGATGAGATGGAACTTTAAGGATGTTTTGAACTGTCTTCAGGCAGCAGAAGCTATAAAGCTCTTCCAAAGAGGGGGGAGGGCAAGCAGTGATCCTTTTGGGGCAATGAAGTTCACCCTCTGGAATGCTTTCCTATCTGCCACTTTGCAAGTGGCAAACCCTACACAGGTGCAGTAAGTTAAGATACTCTCTATGGTGCAGCGGATAGAAGGTCACCAGCAGTTTTTCATTCAGTTGTTGTTTTCTGAGAAGTCTCAGGTAGTATAATCTCCGTTGGGCTCTTTTGATCAGGGCTGCAGGTCCTCTTTTAGGGGAACACCCAGAAACTTAAAACTGGCCACTTGCTCCACTCGGTCTCCATGGATAAGCAAGGGCTGGATGTCTGATCTGTTCCTTCTATAGTCCACTATAAGCTCCCTGGTTTTATTGGTATTGAGGACCAAATTATTGTCTCCACACCACAAAAGCAACTGGTCCACCTCATCTTGGTAGGCAGACTCATCCTCCCCAGATGAGTCCCACCACCACTAGTTGCCAGCAGAAAGGGAGTGAGGAAAGTAGGGCATTCCTAAAATGCTTCACATCATTGCTAGGCAGCCAAAGCTGTTGGCGCGCAAGAGCATGATTGGCCATGGATGTGTCCCATTGGAGAAGATACATCAGGGGGTGGGGGGAAATGAATGATGTGTCTCAGAGTCGGCTTCATCCAGGTAATGCCAACAGGGTCACTCCTAATAAATCATTTTATTTTTTTTTTTACTCTGAGAGATGTGGCTCGAGACTTATGATTTGAATGGGGGTGTATTGTTGGAGCCTTGTCAGAGCCTTGACACTGTGACCTTGGTACATGGCAACATTCATAAGTATGAACCAGCTGCCAAGCACCTGAATTTTGATCACATGACCACAGGGGTGCTGCAAAGGTCGTAACTGTGAAATATGGTCATAAGTCGCTCTTTTCAGTACTGTTGTAACTTCAGGGAAGAGCAGCTAACATGATCAAAGGCCTGGAGTCTCAACCATATGAAGAATGACTGCAGGATTTGGGTTTGGCTAATCTAAAGAAAAGAAGGATTAAAGAGTGACAGGATAGCACTATTCCAATATTTGAGGGGCTGATACAAAGAAGAGGGGGTCCAGCTATTCTCCAAAGCACCTAAAGGCCAGACAAGGAATAATGGGTGGAAACTCATCAAGGAAAGAAGCAACCTGGGAGGAGAAACTTCTTAACAGTCAGGAAAATTAATCAGTGGAACTGCTTGCCTTCAGAAGTTGTGGGTGTTGCATCAGTGAGGTTTTTAAGAAGAGACTAGACAGTCACTTGTCTGAGATGGTATAGATTCTCCTGCTTGAGCAGGGCGCTGGACTAGAAGACCTCCAAGGTCCCTTCCAGCTCTATTCTATTCTATTCTATTCTATTCTATTCTATTCTATTCTATTCTATTCTATTCTGTGGAACCTCGGTTCTGAGCCAGGAGCTTCAAAGCCAACTGCTAGATCCCTTCCTCACCCCTTCCAGTGTTAGACAATTTTGGCTGCATTCTTATCTTCAAGAAGATAAGCCACGGTGGTGCAGTGGTTAGAGTGCAATACTGCAGGCTCCTTCGAATTTGGCAGTTCGAATCTCAGCAGGTTCAAGCTTGACTCAGCCTCCCATCCCTCCGAGCTGGGTAAAATGAGGACCCAGATTGTTGTGGGGCAAGAGGCATATGTCACTTCCGATATTTCTGGAAAAACAGGAAGTGATGAAACGGGCCTAGTTTTCAGCCTGCAAAGCCTTCAGAAGCCTTCCTCAAACCTTTGGGAGGTTGAAAAAGGCCCCAAACCCGCCGAAAATCAGCTGTGAGGTGCACACATGCCCAGTGAGGTCAGTTTGCCTGCAGCTCTTGTGCTGGCACAAATGGCTGTGTGTATCACATGTGCCAGAGGTTCACCATCACAGTTATATGCAGTTCTGCTTTTGGTAAAAATCTGACAAGTGGAGAAAAAAGGTCTCTGAAGAATTGCCAGGGAACCTCACAGCTATTGACTTATTATTTACCTTATGACTTGGCAAGTCAGTCTAATTGGCACAGTAGACAGTCAGTTGAGAGGCATTTTGAGCAGCCCTTCACTCTCATCTCCACCTTCTACACATATGTGTGTGTGCGCGCACACACACACACAGGAGATAATGGAGACTGATAGGAGTCGATTGGGTAGTAAAAGTTAAATAGTTACTGACGTGCTTTATGGAGATATAAAATGGTTTTAAACAGTTTTATGGGGTTCGAACAAGACTCTAAAACTCAGAAGATGCTGCATTGCGTGATTTCAAGTGTGTGGAAATTGGCTATTGTTTGGCTTACAAAGCAGACCCTGTTACAGAAGTGAACCATGACTGATAGTTGCTCATTTCTCTTCCAGAGGGAAAAGAAGAAAAGATTCTCCTAGGTGTTTGTGGCAGACACTGGGTTCATCGGCCCCTTGAATGTCCCAAAGGTGCTTTTTTAGGAGGGAACTGGACTTTCTCATTTTTTTCTTTGAAGACATTTTGCTTCTCATCCCAGAAGCTTCTTCAGCTCTGACTGGGTGGTGGGGAATGGGAGGATTTATATTCCTTGCAGACAGCTGGTCATTTGCATCCTTTTAGAAAGTTGTTGAGGCCACCTGGAGGTGTATCTGTATCCTCAAGGTCACTTGAATTGTGCAAATGGCTCCTGTAGCCTGCAATTTTTGTTTCTTCTGGAAATCCCTTCCTACTTTCACACCATTCCAAGGTGTCCATCCCAAATTGTATGACTAAAAGTCTGTAGAGATTCTCCATCCTCCAGGTGTTGGTTGTCCCAAAGGTGCTTTTTCAGGAAGCAACTGTACTTTCTTGTTTTTTTTTTCTTTTGAAAATGTTTCATTTTGCCTCCAAGAAGCTTCTTCCGTTCTGATCGGACAATGGGGAATGGAAGGCTTTATATTACTTGCAGACAGCTGGTCATTTGCATCCTTTTAGAGAGTTATTGAAACACTTCCCCTTAGATGTTACTTATCTGGGAAAGATTTTTTTCCCCAAATAAAAGTTTACCAGATGGGCAAAGAATCTCTTTCCCAGACCAAAGTGGGATAGTTTCCCACTGCTGTTTGCAAAGAACTGCATCATAATTTGGGAGGGTTGGAAGGGATCTTGGAAAATTTAGCCACTGACCTCCTTAGTCCTATTGGGACTAGATCTCATATTCCTGGGAGGGATGAGGGAAGAAGGTCAGGCATGTATGCTATGGGTAGGCCCTGTGATGAACAAAGGAAGAAGCTTGAGGGACAATGGTAAAGGCTTCCATGCACACTGCACAGGAGAAAGCCATGGCAAGCACTCCTGTCTTTCTACCAAGAGAGCCACATGGATGGAAGGTGATACCAAGGGATTGCCCATAGGCTGCTAGACGATGGCACTTGACAGGCCACGGCAGGGGTCTTCAAACTTGAAGCTTGACTTCAACTCCCAGAATTCCTCCTCCAGTCATGTTAGCTCAGGAATTCTGGGAGTTGAAGACCACGAGTCTTAAATTGCCAAGTTTGAAGACCCTTGGGCCATGGAGACATGCTGAGCAGTGGTGGGATTCAATTTTTTTTTACTACCGGTTCTGTGGCCGTGGCTTGGTAGGCGTGGCAGGGGAAGGATACTGTAAAATCTCCAGTCAGAGGTGGGATTTGCTGGTTCTCCAAGCTACTCAAAATTTCCGCTACCGGTTCTCCAGAACTGGTCAGAACCTGATGAATGCTACCTCTGACACTGAGGATCTTTCAGAAAGCGAGTGATGCATCAGCCTTGGAAGCCACATTTTACTTGGAAGCTTCGTGGCTGCCACAATCAGTTCCTGGGAATATGGGAGGAGGATTTCTTAGTGAGTAGAAGGTTAGACACAACAAAATTCTTTCTCTGAGAGTCAAGGACATGTTGCCCTGCACCTGACTGCTGGGATGTCTCCAGGGATGAAGATTTGATTGGACCGAGTGATGGACTGATGGATGCAAGGGATGGATCTTTGATTTTTCTTTTGGGGAAGGGAAAACCCGGAACTCTCAGATTCAGGTTTTCCCAGATGTGCCGATATGACAACTCTAATAAAATGGAACTTTGAGGAATTGCTTGTCTCAGGATTTATTGGGTTGAAGTTGGTTAGTTGGAATGCTGACATGATTTTTATGACATGGCCAGCTTAAACCTTTTTGGATGTATACGTATTAATGTGTTAATGTTGCCCTAGAAGAAAGGAACTTAATTTCTTTAAAATAAAAAGCAAAAAGATTTGCATACTCACGGGAGGAATTTGGGTAAGCAAAAATGTCCGTAAGTGAGAAGAGGCAGGTCTGTTTGCTCTCTCCACATCCACCCATTTCACAGGAAGGTAAACTATCTCCTTGGCAGCTCCGGGGCTCATAACAGCCCCACTTTTGTGCAAGGCCTCTCCCTCTGCGTGTGAAATATTTATCTGCAGCATTCTCATTCTTCACCCAACTCCACCCCACCCCCCAGCCTAAAAAAGGGAAGCTGCACTGAAACCCTCCCACTTGATTTAGTACGAATAAATGGGCTAATATCAAAGTTTCAGCACAGGCCAACTTTAATTAAAATGACAAAGGAATCAGATCTATAGGAATGATTTACTGAAATAGAAAATGTTTTATTTGCCTCCAGCTAATTTTAATTAAAAAAAGAGCATGGGGGGCGGGAAAGAGAGGATTTGGGTTTGTGAAGGATTTGGTGTTTGGGACTTTTGGGGGGCCCTTCTCGGCCCTCCTAATGGAGACAAGAAGCTACATAGCAGCAAATGAGTCTTTGGGAGCAGAATAAACTTTGTCTGTCTTCCCAGTGAGGTGGCGTCAGGCTAACAGGTGAAGTTTCCACAGCTGGAGGGCCTAGGGAAGTTGGATGCTCAGGAATTCAGATTTTTCTATTGTTGGAAAAAATTATCCATCTGGTTCAGTTCCCAGTGGGGAGAAAGATGCTGGAAACATGAAGGCTGATTGGAAAAAGGGTTTATTGATGGACAGGACCACATGGGTTTGAGGTCCTGGGCAGCTGAACACATGGAGTTGAAAGAGAGAGGTATCTATATACTCTCTTGGGCCTTGCCCTTGAGCTTCCTATTCCTGTGGCAAGAGCATGTATTCTACTGGTTGTCAGGGTGATAGCTAACTTTTTAGGTTATCTGAATTAAGTTTGATTGAAGCCTCAACTCTCTGAGATGATGTAATGAAGAGGCTTGTGTCCTGAAAGGGTGTTGGATCATTCGCATTGTGTTTTAATGGCTTTCCTGGTTTGGATCTTGAGCGAGGATCACTTTATTATGGGGTCCGTGGGACTTGTCTGGTGGAGTTCTTAAATAGACTCCAAGAATTATTCTCAGCTTCCTTCCAAATGTTGGAAGAAATATCAGTTCCAAGCTAGGAGACAGACACTGGAAACATGGAGGTTGATTGGAAAGATGGTTTAATGATGAAGCAGAACCACATGGGTAGGTTCTGGATAGCTGACCACCTGGAGTTGAGAGTGAGGGTTTTTTTTATACCTTCTCTTGTGCTTTGCACTTGAGTTTCCTGTTCCTGTGCAAGAGCATGTATTCTATTGACTGTCATAGGGGTTATGTAGGGGTCATAGCTGGCTTTATAGGTTGTCTGACCTCCCACGTTTGGTTGAAGTTTGCAGGGGGTGATGCAACATTCTTAGGAGATTGGGCAATGTAGTGAACTCTGCAGCTAGATGGAAGTGGGTTAATCCTATTATGTCCTAGAGGGTCATGCTTAATCCCATCATCCTGGAGCGGAAGGTCTTTTGTTTTGTAGATAGGCTGGCCCAGGCACAACATATCTGCTGGGGATCTGAGTTTCTGTCTCCCTTAAGATTTTTTTTTATTACTCTTTTAGGAAAAATATTTTATCCTGCCTTTCTAAATATTTTGCAAAACATTTCATTCTTCTAGGAGCGGGGCTGCTTTCCTCATAGGACAAGCTAAGGAAAGGCAGTGTTCTGACCCAGGCTTCGTCAATCATAATTAATCACAAACTTGTTTTAAAAGTAAAATCTATTTTATTGCATCGCTGAGAATTGTTTTCATTCCCAGCCAGAATGAATCTTAAACAGTTCCCCAAAATAAGCACATACCTTTTGGTCCTATGGAATGCTGCCAAAAACAAAAGTATCCAATTAACTATAAAAGAAACCAACCAAAGTACAAAAAAACAAAACAACCAAAGTACACAGAGCTTCAAGGATGACCCAGAACCAAGTGAGCTACTTTGCTTCCTGCAAAGGTTTCGTCATTTAGGCCTGACTTTTATCCCTTATGGGAGGGGCAATCTCCTCCCAGCCTAACTCCTGAGTTGCTCCTTTTGTTTCAGCTGCTCTCGCCTTCTAGCAGCTCTGCACACATGCGCACTGGGAACAGGCTCCCCTTGTTCCTCTGCCTCACTGCTGCCAGACTCTGGAGGCTCCAGAGGCAGCACCCCACTCCCAGATGGTCCTGGCCCCATCTCTGCAATCAGACACAGGACCGTTATCCAAGTCCTCTCCAGACTCCCTGACTGGTCCCCATTCTTCCCCACTGTCTGATTCCGCTGCCATCTGCACCGGCTGCCGGTGAACCACAACAGGCAGCAACTGGATTATAGACCGTCTTCTTCTCCTGCTGGGCTGTGAGATCAGTTTGCACTCTTTCATCTCTGGATCCTGAAGGAACTTTGATGTGCAAAAGTAATGACACCCCGAGAAAGCAAATTGAATGGAGGCTTTTCTGAGTTTCTTGGAGCTGCCGGGAGCCTCATCCTCTAGCTGGGGCTCCAGTAACAGTGTTGCTAGTGTTCGGTATGGCTAAATAATTCAAGCAAAGCAAAAGGAGGTCAAATACAGGGTACAGAAACAAATGAAGGCAGATGGGATAGATCAGAAAGCAAGAAATCAAACAAAGGACAAAGATTCTTAAAATAAGGTTGTATCTTCCATCTCCCATCCAGGCTCCTTTCTTTAACATTTGGAGCACTCAACGATTCCATCATGTGCCTCCTATTTTTTTTCAGTTGATGAACATAGGTAATCCTCCACTTACAACTACAATGGAGGCCAAGTGGGTTTTGCCCCATTTGGTGACCTTTCTTGCCACCGTTATTAGGTGAATCATCTGCAGTTGCTAGGTTAGTACAGAGCCCTCCAAATTTGGCTAATTGTGGGCTAGTAACACAGTTAAGAGAATCTGGCTTCCCCATTGACTTTACTCGTTGGAAGGTCGCAAGTTCCTCATTAACGACTTGGATGAGGGAATAGAAGGAGAACTTGCCAAATTGCAGATGATACTAAGCTGGCAGGAATAGCCAACACCCAAGAAGATGAGCTCAAGATCCAGATGGATCTGGACAGACTAGAACACTGGGCCATATCTAACAAAATGAAACTCAAGGTAGAGAAAAGTGAAGTCCCACAGTTAGACAAGAAAAACCAAAAGGACACATACAGATTGGGTTCAATAGCAGTAACTGTGAGAGAGATCTTGGAGGCTTAGTGGACAACCAGCTAAATATAAGCCAACAGTGTGCAGCAGCCGCCCAAAAAGCCAATGCAATCCTAAACTGCATTAACAGAGGGATACAATCAAGATCAAGGGAGGTACTTCTGTTACATATTACCTAATACGGTCAGAGAGCGGAGTCGATTAACAGACTCCAGTCATTGGCCCAGCCACTGGCAGGAAAAATAAAGCCCCATCAGTGGCTGAAGGTTTGGACAGCGCTGGCTATAAAAGCCGGTGCCGGCTACGGCCACGCGGCTGATTCTTACAGTTACCAATAAACAACCTTACCTGTTCCTGCCATGTTCTGCCTCTTATTCTCACGTGCCCATCGAACACTGGCAATGAGGATGGGATCCTGAACTGCAGAGAGAACAGTGGACACCTCGTGGCACGGATCCCATATTTTTCTTTTAAAAAAAAATACACTTTATTGATTTTACAATCAAAATAGACCAACAACACATACATAAATTTAAGAGAGAAAAAGAAAATAAGAAAAAAAAAGAACAGAAAAAAAAGATAGAAAACAATTAAAAACATTTTCATCTTCAACAGTTTGTGAGACCTCCTTGTTATCCTTATTTTATGCCATATAAACAATTAATCCTTACAGGTATCTGTATATCACTACTATGATTCTATCATATCTTCTTTTGCCTTTTAATGTGAAATCTATCTTTGGTCTATCCATTTGTACCAGCAGTTCCAGCTGTCATAATATATTGAAGTGTCTTTATCTTTTAATGCCAAGGAGGATAAAACATATGAAGAAAGGATGCAGGAACTGGGCCTGGCTAGTCTACTGAAGAGATGGACCAGGGGAGACAGGAGAGCAGACTTCCAATATTTGAGAGGCTGCCACAGAGAGGAAGAGGTCAAGCTACCTTCCAAGGCACCCTAAGGCCAGAGAAGGAATAATGGATGAAAACTGAACAAGGAGAGATTCAACCTAGAAATAAGGAGAAAATTTCTGACAGGGAGAACAATCAACCCATGAAACAGAAGTTGCCTTGACAAGTTGTGGGAGCCATCTCAGTAAGCTTTCAAGAAGAGACTGGACTGCCATCTGTCAGAAATGGTGTAGAGTCTTTTGCCTGAGTGGGGATTGGACTAGATGACCTACAAGGTTCCTTCCAATTCTGTTAATCAGTTAACAGAATTAACTGCTTGTGCAGGGGGCTAGACTAGAAGATCAACTCTGTTAATCTGATTAAATTAGATGAGGGTCTTAGACTTTCAGAGAGCTGATTACAATCAACTAAGACAGAGTTTAGGGAGGATTCCACGGATGGAACTCCTAAAAGGGAAAGCAACTCAAGAGGCTTGGGGAAACTCTGAAAAATGAGATCATAAAAGCCCAGACCACCACAATACTGCAGAGAAAAAGAGAAACAGGAAACCCCAGGCGAATCCAACAGAGCTGCATAAAGAACTTTCATAAAGAAACTGGTTGGTAGAGAGAAGCCAAGCAGCCTTCAAGAAACTGAGAAAAAAAGGAGGGATCTGTACCCAAACTCACCAGTGACGTATCAAAAGCCCATGTCCCACTGCACCAACGGATGCAAAGAGGATGTAAAATGGACAAAAAAGCTTGCCATCCGTTGGAAACAAACGCGATGCCAATCCTCGTTGTGTACTCACTGAATACGTGTTTCATACACTCTATCCGGTCGAGCATCTGTCTCAGCGAGATTTCATCGCCAAGAAGTTTTGAGCTGCACAAAACTTTTTTGAGTGGACTGAACTTTCCGGCCATGATACGATGTACATCCACGACACATATGGGCACAACAAAACGTTATGCGTCCGTGTCATCCATTAACTGTCTGCTGTAATCGCTCTCGGCATTCTCTGGACATTCCTCAGCAACTTTACATCCACTGCAGCTGAAAAATGGAAAGAGGAGGAAGCGAAAGGTACATGGAATGTCCACACAGGCATTAGTAGCACAGAAATAGAAAGGATGTAAGCTAGATGCATCTTGCATATAAAGCATAAAAACGGACCAAAACATTTGTATATGGGCGCATGTTTATCTCGGATATTAGCGATGTCTGGAGCTATGTCTAGAGTATGTGGAAGGACACCTTGTGGAAAACCAGGAATATTTCCTATAAAAGGGGAAGGAAATCATCCTGGATCTCAGTTATGGAGTCCAGGCAGCCGTGGGCTCGCTTCGTGCAGACCTGCTTCACCCTTGCATCTTGCTCCTCACAGTCATCCATTGATCCTCCACCATGGATCATCACACCATTCTTATGTAGCGTTGCGATCATTCAACA
>BHFT01019924.1:0-19525 GCA_004320025.1 Laticauda laticaudata
GGAACATTTTTCTCATCCGCTGTGTCCTTTTTACAAACGTTTTGCATCCGTTGGGCAGTGTGACAGGGCCTTTAATGTTGGCTTAGTGACACATATGGATGAGAAAGTCTGCTGTTTTATATAAATTTTACCAGTTTATTCTTCAGCATTCTTAAATGCAGAACATTAAAGTTGCATCTGAGCAAAAATATTGTGGGGCATTTCCTTTACAGTATTTCTATTATACATGTTAGTGTTTGCTGGAATTAAGAAACAAAAGAGGAACAGTTTATTATTATTATTCCTAGATGTCTAGAATTTGCAAGGGTTGCATTTTAGATAACTCACAAATAATAACAGTCACATAAGGCCTTATATATTAATGAAAATCTTTATCATGACTTTGGATACTTACATTTATTGATCTTTATGGTACAAAAATCTACCTTCTAGCCATTAGTCATTAATCTATTCTGTTTTTGAATGATTCTTCACTGAATGACATGTTTATATTATTTAAACCAAATAGGATCTTAAACCATTACAAAACATAATTTAATAGGACTCTTGGGACCTAAGCACGATACACCAGCAATTTCTGAACATAAGAAACTGCAAATAACAAGTACTTGATAAAGTGATATGGCAATCACTATCACTGGAAAACTTCTGCATACAGGAAACCTGAGGACTGGAGCACGTGAGATATAGCCTGAACGTTGCTACAACTTTAAACAGGAACTACAAGTACGCTGGGCATAAGTACCGTAAGGCAAGCATAAACAGCACACTAATATAATATAATAAGTACTATATGATATGTATTTTGTATTTTTTGCACACAACCCATACGAAAGGCCTTGACTGAGGCACATAACAAGACGTCGGATAATTACCCGAAGGAAGATGAAAACAGCATACTTATATAATATATAATAATATATATATATATAATATACTAATATATATATTATTAATATTATATATATATTCATATTTAGTATACTACTATTATGGCTTATTATATATATAATGGATAACACCATGAATTAATTCACACAGAAAAAGGACATTGTATTTCTTCCACTCACATCCCTGATCCCCCCAATTTTATCCTCTGACATGCCTCCAAAGGAAGCACAACAAGCTATCGGGGTTGCTCTTGGGCTCCAATGTGAGTGAAATTGTAACCATGGCCATTGTGCGAATCTAGCGCTCTCTCACTCACTGCCTCTGTTACGACATAATATTCTGCCACATTTATTCCGCAGACAAAAGGGGAGTCATCCCAAAGATCAGAAGAATTTCTCTTAAGTTCAGCACTGCAGGATCTATATTCTTCTCTGATGCAGAAAAGAATGGAGGCTTTCAAAATAAGAAGTTGCAACGCTCAAGAAACAACAAAGAGCCCACTTAGCGAGTCTTGGCCGGAAAAAAAATTAAGTAAGATAATATTCAAAGCCTTCCAAAAATAAATTTTTCCACACTGCAACCATATGCTTCATAGTTTCATTCCCAAGGCATTAGGAATCCCTACTTCGTCTCAAATGGTCTGTTTTTACTTTACTGACTTGCTCGCCTATAAGATCAGCTATAAGAGACATCACTAGAATTCAGCTCCAGCACACGCAGATAGTCAAAAACTCATAGCCCCACGGAAGCCTTGACTTGGCCATCGGTTAGACATACATCTTGGCCCGCAGGCGCTGAGCCTGGAAACAATATAGAATCGACCCCTCCAGCTGTTTCTGCACACGTTGAAGATATAACTATGGGAAGCTTGCATGCGCCCTCTCGAACATTGTTTTCTTGCGCTGGGCACAAGGGTAGCAGGAGCGGCTGTTGCAAGACCGACACATGGAACCCTCAGAAGGCCCATTTTTAATGCTGCAGAAGTGCTGGGGCACCACAAGGTCACTCTGATCATGACTGTGAAGCTATCGGCCACCCTGGCCACGTTCAAACCCTGCCCCCCCCCCCCAAATACAACTCTGATGTGGCCCTCAATGAAATCTAGTTTGACACCCCTGAGCTAGGCAATTCATCACAGGTGTTCCAAGCAAGCATACACAGAATCCAAACCTTAATAATGAAATTGATTCATAATCACACTTGACATGAACACTGAAAGACCTTGGGATTTAAATTTTCTACTCAAACAGTGTTTTCCCCTTAAAATAGATAAAATGAATTTTAGTGGGGGGGAAAACCCACTAAAACCCTCCCTCTTTATTACTTTGAGTGAATATATGCATTTTGGATTTAATAGGTCTATTTAATGATCAAAGGTATGCTATTTTTTTTTAACTTAAATTAGTTATGTAATGGNTTTTGGATTTAATAGGTCTATTTAATGATCAAAGGTATGCTATTTTTTTTAACTTAAATTAGTTATGTAATGGCACGGGAGAGAATGTTTAATTGTATTCTTTGCCTTTTTCTTGAAGAAATTTTCTCTTACAAGTTGCTGTTTGTCTAAGAAAGGAAGCTACTGTTTGCATCCAAAATAGCTGCTCTCTCAGTAGAAATACAAAACAGCTTCAAGGCAGGAAGGGGACACTTTTCAAAAAGCAAGTTCAGTTCAGTTTGACTTCACACAGCTTTCTTTAATGAGTATCTGCTTTTTTCTCTGAAACATACATTGTAACTTATTAGCCCTGCAGTTCCCAAATACAACAGAGCCATAGAATCTTTGTATTATAATTCGTTTTTGCCTTGATTTGCTTTCTTCAAAACCACATAAAGCTTTATGCCATACCCATATACAGACATTTCATAGTCCTTGCACTTTTGGCATACACAGTCAAGCTTACAAGAAGAGTTTGTAATTGTATGCTGCTTCCAAAACGCAATATCATTTGGGAAGTAGCAACACAGCTGCTTTGATTTCAGGACTCTTCTTAAATAAATGGATTTATTTATAGAGTTGCCCATCTCATGAGCAAATGAGTCTGGGTGGCCTACAACAAAAATATCTATATCTATATCTATATCTCATATATCTATATCTATCTATCTCATCTAGAGGATGTTAATACTACTTGAGCTATCTCACTAGTTCATCAGACCTTCTGGCATAGGGTTAGGGTTATCTTGAGGGACTTTTGGAAACATAGATGTGATGAGGCCATCCTCACCTTAGGGGAGAGAAGATTTTAAAAAGTGGAGGTCAAATCTTAATCAAGCCAACTGTGGACCCACATTCAGTAATTTTTTTTTCTGGTCATCTTCAATGAAAAGAGAAAACCACTCAAGTTACAGACGTTTCAAGTGTACCATCCATTAAGAAAATTTCTTTTCCCTCAAATGAACTCCTAATTAGAAATCTTATTTGGATTGGCAAAAAACTGATTTGTTGTTGTCGTTTCTAAAACCATGGGAGGAGTCTTCATCTGAAAGTGGACACAATAGAAGTTTCAGTATCTGGTTTTAGCACCATGATCTGTCTCTTCAGTGACAGTTGATCTTCACAATGGAGCTATAGTGAGAAAGCTAGTTGTGTCATATTCTGAAAGTACTCATGTTGTCCTCCATTTTTTTTGAACATCTATATTTCCTATGTTTCCTCATTCTTCATTTTTAATTCTTTTCCTCCTCAGCTGTGCTTTATGCTAACTCTATTCTATTATAGTTTATATAAAGACTGGGTTATATAACACAATTAATTTAGTTATACAATTAATCCATATTTCTGGCTTCACACGTATATTAAGTAATAAACTAACCAAACAAGTTGCCTCACACAATACCACATACTATTAAGAAAGTAACCAAACTTGGTATGCTACCTCTGCCAAACTTAAATGATATTCTGAACTGATATTAATGACATAAATCATTTTAATTTGATTTTTGTACTTTATTTCTGTATTATATAGTTAACCATATCCTTCCAGAGGTTCTAGACCAGGGTGTCAAACTCGCATTGTCATGGCATTGTCACATGACATATTGTAACTTTTCTCCCCTTTGCTAAACTGGGCATGGAGATGGCCAGCACGTGATATATTTGGCCCATGGACCGTGAGTTTGACAGGCCTGTTCTAGGTAAAAATTCTTTGTGTGGTCCTTTTCTGCTTTAACCAGTCACAACTGAAGGAAAAGGCAAATGTATAAAAGAAATAAGCTACTCATATTACCACTTTGATGAACTATGACTTTACAGATAAAAATACACTGCTCAAAAAAATAAAGGGAACACTTAAACAACACAATGTCAATCACACTTCTGTGAAATCAACTTAGGTAGCAACACTGATTGACAATCAATTTCACATGCTGGTGCAAATGAATAGGAACAGGTGGAAAGCATAGGCAGCTTAGCAAGACATCCAAATAAGGAGTGCGTTTGCAGGAGGGTGACCACAGACCACTTCTCATGTTTCCTGGATGATGGCTATCGCTTTTCTGGAGTGATGGTTTCGTCCACTCTCTTGAATATTTGGACAGTGCTTTCACGTCTCTGTGGTAGCATTGAGACGGGTCTATAACCCACACAAGTGGCTCAGGTAGTGCAGCTATCCAGGATGCATATCAATGTTGAGCGTGCGCAAGAAGGTTTGGCTGTGCTGTCAGCCGTAGTGTTCAGAGCATGGAGGCACTAGCAGGCAGACAGCCAGGACATTATGACGATGTTGCGAGGAGGCTGTAGTGAGGGCAACAACCAGAGCCATCAGGACCCGCCTTAACTTCCACCTTTGTGCAAGCGAAGGGACAGGAGGCAAACTGCCAGAGCCGCAAAGATGACCTCCAGGTGGCACTAAATGCGCAATGTGACGCTGCGTCAAACTGGCTCAGAAACAGACCTCCTATTGAGGGGGTATGAAGGCCCAACATCCAAGATGGTGTTTGCTTACAGCCAACAACCCGTGCAGGACGTTCGGTATTTGCTAGAGACACCAAGACTTGCGCAATATTCACCACTGCGTCCTGTTACTCTTCACAGTTAAAGCAGATGTGAAGAGCAGAGCACAACTGTGACAGATATGACGGGCTGAGATGCATGCAGAACGTTTTTGCCTACCGTGCAAACATACCTCCAGCATAAGCCGTTTGGCCACGGGGTTCGATTAATGCATGTGGTGCATTTCTTTAAGGATCGCACAGTCTCCATGGTAGCCTGACTGCATTAGATACCGAGATTTTTCAGGATCCTTACAGCACTCTTTGTGAGCACCACTATGCTGGTACGGTTGCGCCTTACGGTTCCTCCTAATGCAAGACAATGCTAAGACACTCATTGTGGTTGGAGTGTATTCAGAGTTCTGTAAGACAAAGGCATTGATGGCTATGGACTGGCCCACCTGTTCCCCAGAACATGATCCAATGAGACATCTGGGACATCATGTGTACTCACTTCAGTCACACGAAAAGCCACATTGCACACAGACTGCACAGGAGTGGGCGGATGCTTTAGTCCAGGGGTTGTAGGAGGAGCGATTTCCTCACGGAACCAACTGCTGGCCATTCCTCAATCAGGAGACAACTGCCCCAGAGCATTGGTAGGGAACGGTCATACAGGCCATAGGCGGACAGCCACACACACTACACAAGCACTCAATTTACTTGTTATCAGCGACATTGCATCAACAGTGGCTATCAGCTACGTGTAGTGTTTTTTTCACCACTTTAATATTTGAGTGGTAACTATACAAACTCCAGACCTCCAACTGGGGTTGTCCTGTAAATTTCGACTTTCCATTGATAGAATTTTTGCTCGTTATCTTTGTTGTCAGCAGCATTCAACTATTGTTAATGACACGAGTATTTAATAGATCATAAGAATATTTCATTCATTCAGATCTAGGATGTCTTATTTTTGTGTTCCCTTTATTTTTTTTGAGCAGTGTATAATCTTCCACTAAATAAATACAAAGTACCAGTTTCTTAAGCAGAACAATGCTATGACATATTATTTATTGTTCTAATCACACAAATAAATTATTCTAAACTCGTAAACTAGGGGTTGAATCCAGAATTTTCTTTCTGAAGAAAATTTATTCCTTCTAATACAATGTTGGCATTCTGTGGGTGGTAGAGGGATTTTTTTCAATGTTGCTTCCTCTTCTAGTTGTGTAAGTTTTAATCTCTGAAGGACTATAGAACCACTTGGAACAATAATGGAGATAATTGGAAGATTGTTACTCTTCCCAGCCCTCATTCCTATATCCAGTCAGAACACTTTCATGAAGTTTCATTCCTAAAAAGTTAAATGGAAAGGGCTCTGCTGTTCAGTTGTATGCAACTCTAGAGGGCTGTACTCATCTCTATTTATTAGTTGAGAGAGCTTGCATAGTCCAAAGACACTACCTTGATCATGTGGCCAGTATGATGTGAAGTGGTACCTATTTATTTAATTGCATTTGCCCACTTTTGAACTGCTAGGCTGGCAAGAACTGGGGCAAATAATGGGAATTCACGCTTTCCAGCTGACAAGCTCAGCTTTACCTAGACTTTAACCACTGAGCCATCATGTCCCCTTTATTCATAAATGCTCAGCTAAAACAAACTATCCAGATTCTGGCCCATCTTAAGTGTCTCTTGAAAACATATGTGAATTTTAATATCATAAATATTATTTGTTTCATTGGATAGTTTCTCCTGTTGTGAGCCACTCAGAGTTGCTTAGGTAAACAGGGTAGCCATATAAATTGAATAAATAGTAATAATGCCTGATAGGATAATCAACATAAGGCGTGAAAAAGTGATAACACTGCCACACCTCAAAAACAACTCAGAACTCATCACATATTGTTACAAACACATGGCATCACCATAACACACAAGTAAAACTAAAGCCCTTAAAAATATCCTAAGTAAATATCCTAAGATCCAGCAGCCCCAGAAGAAAACCACAGGAGTCATCTACAACATACAATGTAAGAATTGCAATAGTCATAATATAGGACAGATAAACAGACAGAAGACTAGCAGATGCATCCATGAACATCAATTTGCAGTTGGAAAACTTTCTAATTTCACCACACACTAACAGGCTTAACCATAAATTCAACTGGGAAACTATCATCATCCTGGACCAAGCCAAGCCCCCCAAAAGTTCCAGAGAATTACTATGTGCCATCAACAGGCACATACAAACAAACATCTACATACCATTCAAAAAAGACAATAAAATGCCTGAAAGACCAAAACAGCTCCTCACCAGCAATCAACAGCCAGGTCAGCAGAGGTTAACACCAGATTAATGTTAGACCAATAAGCAAGAAGCAAACATTATCCTATTCAAGGAATCACCAACTTAGATAAATAAGCCAATAGTAAACAACAGCCCAAAGAACCATCAAAACCATTGACAAGCAGAGGTGGAATTCAGTAGGTTCTGATCAGTTCTGGAGAACCGGTAGTGGAAATTTTGAGTAGTTCAGAGAACCAGCAAATACCACCTCTGACTGGAGATTTTACAGTATCCTTTCCCTGCCATGCTCACCAAGCCATGCCCACGGATTCAAAAAAAGTTGAATCCCACCACTGCTGACAAGGTTACTGGTATATAAAGTGAGAAAAAAAAACTCTACTCCCTACTAGCACTGACAGTATTGCCTAGTTTGATAATAAAGCATCTGCAAGAAAATAGCCAAAGAGCACTAAGGACTCTGCAAATAGTAATAATATTTATGAGATTTGCTGTCTATAAATATTTGAATCTGAGCAAAATAATATCCTTATATTTATTTATTTTTTTAAAAAATGAAGGATATATTCAGACTTTAGAAACAGTGATATTGGACAACACACTATAACAAGGGTCTTCAAACTTGGCAAGTTTAAGACTTGTGGACTTCAACTCCCAGAATTCCTGAGCTAACATGATTGGAGAAGGAATTCTGGGAGTTGAAGTCCACAAGTCTTAAAGCTGTCAAGATTGAAGATCCCTGCACTGTAGTATGATAAGGTAATAATCTACAAGAGTACACTTTATGCATTTCTTGTATGCAAAAGTAACAGTGCTTCTATTTTCAACAAAAATCTTGCATAGCGTATCGGATTATGATGAATACATTTCTTTGATTAGAGTTCCTCATTTATTCCTGTTGGTTGTATTTTGGACCCAAGGCATAATCAGGTGATATCCAGATTTCTATCCTAATATCCAAACCATGCATATCATTCTGAAAATTAGTTTATAGTCTAGAGATGAGAATCAGAAGACAGAGATTCTATTCTTAGGTCACACATGGATTTAATTATTTCCAGAATAGCTCCTTGGTATGTTGTAGATCCATACAGAAATATCACTCAATTATAGTTTACTTCAAGATATTCATTAGGGGTGAGAATTCCTGACCCTGCAAAGCATTAACTAACAATAGCAAATATAATACCAGTCACATTAATTTTGGAAAATGCCATAGTTTTGGTTAGTTTTACTGAATCATTATGCAAATATGAATCATGATACTAAATAGTGCTTAAATATAGTAGCCAACAAGGCTAAATAATAGATATTTTGCAAGTAATTTTATGCAGGGGATCAGATGCAGGGACTGAAAGGAACAGTAGTATTTTCATACAACGTAGATATGAAAGATATGAGACTTTGAAGTGCATCATTCAGAGTTGCACCAATATACCATATTTTTCAAAATGTTGAAACATTATGCAAAATTCTTTTTCCAATGTCATGGCTTTTACTAAGACTAAGTACTATACCCAGTTGTAGAATATAATGAAGCCCAGCTAGATAAAATATCCAATGTTATCACAAGATCTATTAGCTAAAGAATGGATGATGCATCTTATAAATAAATATGCAAACAATGTTTTCTGCCTCTGGATTACCTCTGGAAATAGGTAAAATAAACAAACAAATCTGAAAGAAAAGGGTTGAAAGGAGAAATATTGTATGCAATCACATTCTTTAGAGGAAAAAAGAAAAAGGCTGACTTGCTGGCCTGGACTTGCTTAATACTGTGATTTTCACCTGAAAGCCAACTCTTTATGGCTCTTTTGTCTTCAAAGGTATTGCTAAAGCATTTCCCTTCCTACCTGACAGATTTCAGCAGATTTCAGAGTTTAAATCTGGCATTATTCAAGATAAGTTCCACTCATAAAATTTGTGATCAAGGGTATATTTTGCAGGTCAGTCTTCAACTGTTTGTTTTCCATAAGGAAACTGGTTGGAAATTAGCTTGGCTTTTGAAATCCCCATCAGGATTTAAGCCTTTTCCTTTGCTTTGGTTATAATGATGTTCTGGCTGGGCTGGGTTCCCCAGAACCCTGTCTGATGATTCCTCCATTTCTTTACCGATTCTGGATGAGTAAAAAGGTAAAGGAAAATAAATCCTGTTTTGCCATTTTTCCAGTCACTTGTTTAATAAGGTAAAGTCAGTTTTACATATTTGAAAACAAAAGAGATCTATTCTTGTATTGTATCATTAAAATATGCCCCAATTCATTGCCTCCTCTCCCAACCATTCAGCATTCAACTGATAAACTTGTAAAAACAAACAATGGAAGACCAATGATAATGACCAATGACCAATTGATTGGGTGATAAGGTGATTAGGTAAAGGGCGCTATTTCCACTACAGTAGCCAATTGCTGTGAAAGGGTTTGATTTCAGGGAATTGATGCACAGTGTGCAAAACAGACACCATAACTTGAATCAGTGCAAGATGGATAACACTACTTTTTATGTACAACCAGAAAATATGGCTATAGTTTACAGCATTTGCTAACTGGATGGATTGACAATGTCACATATTTCTGCTTTCTAGGAATTGTGATTGGCTCTTGTACATGATGGTATAAGCTGGAAGATCTGTCCTAAACTGCTATCACTCACTTTTCTTGACCATTTCTCATAACATATTTGAGAATCTTATATTTGTTTAATCATAGAATGTTCAGTATTCTTGGTCTCCTTTCCAACAAAGATTGCATCTGCAAGACATAGACATTCAAGGATTACATTTGTTAACATTTCTGGAATGATTTTTCTTTTCATGTGGTTTTAGGGTCTCAAGTTTGAAGAAACTACATAGTTATATATTAAGAAATATGGGTTAGGGTGGTCATATTTTGTTGTCAGAGGCCTCTACAAACACATGCTTCTGTAATTGGTACCCTACAGATGTATGCAATATGATTAATTGGATACGAACATGTTAAGGACAAAAAATGGAAGAATAATTAAAAAGAACATGAAGGTAGAAGAAATAAGGATAGGAACTTATACTTGCCTTACATTCAGTCAGAACCTAAGTAATAATAGATTCACATATATGAGTTCAAACATTGACAGACCCTTTTATTTTCCAAAAACATCTTTTCTTTAGCAGACAGTAGTTTGCAATAAAAAAGATACAGATATGTATTTGAAATAAAATAGCCATTAGGTTTGAAGACCTTTTCTGGTATTGAGGGAAATTGCGGAAGGGTGGAACTGAAGAAGAGAACTTTCATTTTATAGCAAGAGTCTTCAAACTTGGCAAGTTTAAGACTTGTGGACTTCAACTCTCAGAATTCCTGAGCTAACATGACTGGAGGAGGAATTCTGGGAGTTGAAGCCCGCAAGTCTTAAGGCTGTCAAGTCTGAAGACCCCTGCTTTATAGCATGCACTAAGATCACAATAAACTTTAAACTGTACACCAATAAGATCATACTGTTTAGACTTCATGTCATTCATTTTGGAACATATTTTTTTCCTTACCTAGATGAAGTGCTCAAAGAGTTTGGACCACAGCTTCCATCTTCTTACACCAGATTCTGAAGGAAAAACAATGTGTATGATTTGTTTGCAGACTATGGCCATGGCAACTAAACAAGGACCATATATTAACAAAGAAGTTGCAGCTAGTATACGGTATAGTAACTAGGTACAATAGTATCAAGCTGAGCTGGACCAGTTTCAGGAGAATGAATGGAATTCCAACTATATTATTTTTAGTTGTAAGACATTTCAGTCTGATTTACTTTTTGGGTATCTGATATCACAATTACCATAATTATGATGATGTGATTATGATACTCAGCACTAGTATACTGATATAGAATATTGCAACAGGTGCAAGAGTATGACCACCATCAAAACTAGAAATACTCATAAGAAATATTTATACTCAAGGGATTCCTTCGGACACTCCAAATTAGATGAAATATATTAGTGCATTATTCAAAAAAAATCTTCAAATAAGGATTTTTAAAATACATTTGTATATATTCAGAAAAAACAATTGCGTATTGAATTAAATCATTTATTTGTCTAGCTCCAGATGTAAATTATCTATTCTGGACACATGTTTTAGCTCTCTGGAAAAGGCTCAAATGATAGGAAAAGGAGAACGAAGAAAAGAAGACAACAGCAAGGTGGATCGATTTTACTACAGTGGTTATGAGTGCACCATTGGGAGACTTGAAATAACAAGTTGGGGATAGATAGTATTAAAAAAAATCTATTCACAAAGAGATAAAAACAACTTTTTGATGGCACATAATCAATCAAGCTATCTAACTCTGCACAGTAATTAGCTTTAGATTTTTGGGATATCGGAGGAGTCATTTTTAGTCCTTAGAAAACTGAATATGGTATCTTTTATGTAAAAATCATTTTTACCATTGATATATTGACTTTATAATTTTTTTAAGTAGCCAGTAACATGTTTCAGAAAGTACATAACTGTTCTCTTTCCAATTAAATAAATATAAATATATAATAAAATGGATTGTTTGGAGAACTTTAAACTAAAGTTATCTGACTACAGTTGTAAGCCACTACATGTGAATGAGTTCATAACTATCAATTATGTGCATCAGAGATTATAATAGTATTTGATGTTTTCTTGTATTCTTACACATATTCTTCCTTGCACGTTTTCTCAGAATTTTTAGCTAACATGCAATATTCCTTCCTGAATATTCTCTCATTCCTTTCTCAAATTGCTCCTAGGTTGAAAACCTGAATAACTAGTTTCAATTGAAAACAAACATTCATAATTCATTTATGAATCCCCAGAGGGTCTGATGATGAAGTGGATTAGCTTTTTTTTTTTGCTCTTTGGCTTAAATTCAGAGTTAACCAGAAGCTGGAGTTATGCATGCAAGCTGTTTATATTTATCAGTACAACCTGGATACCAGTAGAAATAATCAATCACATCAACAATAAACCCCAGAATTATATCGATTCGATTAGGGTGAGAGTTGAAGATTCTGGAATATGTAGTGAGCCTTAGAAGTTTAAATATATTAATTTCAGTTGAAACATGACTGATTTTTTGATGACAGTGTTTAGCATGCATTTTATGTAAAACGTCTCAAGACTATTTTATGTTAAAGCATCAGTGGACTATTCATTCATAACCATTTTCTCATCTCCTGTCACATGAAGCTGGAAGCACTCAATTCTTATAAGTCTTTTCTTTTGTACACATTTTTTCATGTATGGCCACATGATTATGATTATGTATCCTCATAGCCATTTAAATGTTGCAGATTGAGCTGTTTTCTTGTTTGTGGCCAAAGGGAAACCATATGTTGAATGGTAAAAAAAAATATTTTTTTTCAGTGATTACCATTGTTCCATCAATGTACCAGCAATTAGGATGGGAGAATTGGAAAGAGATTATTAGATATTGCTCAATGTTAAGTTTACAAAATTCACCTTTCTATTTTAATCTATTTGTTGAATGCATCTAAAATAATGAGGTGCAATGTAAGTTAGCATCCTTATGATGTACCAGGACAACATGATTTTGTCATGGCAAAATAGTCTACACATTTTGGCTGCTGTATCCCACAAAGATCGCCAAGGAGCAGCATGAATACAAAAAATAAAAACAATAATTAATGCTGTATTCTGTATTCATACACCATATGAAATAAATAAATAATCTAAAATAATACATTTTTGCAAGACAGATATTGAATTATTAATTACACAACTATTACTTACATATATAAATTAATTTAAGAGCTGAAAATTCTGGAATATGTGGAATGTATCAGAGATGGTATTTAGCAGGTTCTGACCAGTTCTGGAGAATCGGTAGTGGAAATTTTGAGTAGTTCAGAGAACTGGAAAATACCACCTCTGACTGGAGATTTTACTGCATCCTTCTCCTGACACGCACACCCTGCCACTAGTAAAAAAAAATGAATCCCACCACTGGAATGCATGAAAGAATATAACTTCCTCCCCCCGATGAAGACATTTATTTTCTTTTTCCAGTTATGCTTAGACTGGGAAGGAAGGGTGGAAATTGGAATCTGTCTTCCTGATACACTAATATTGGTGGGAGGGAGTTTATATAATGGCAGAAGATTGAATCCTACTTAAGCTTTCTTGTAATAATATACAAATCTTGTATATTATTACAATGATGTGTATGCAGTCCTTGGCTTTCTACATAGGGAAAGAAAGTCCATATGCAGTGGAACCCACCCTGGGTTCTTCCTTCACTTTGTTTTTTTCCTTTTAGGCAGTCTGAAGATTATTGCACCCCACCTAGGTTATAAGAGGAAAATGCTGAGACCACCAGAGTGTGGGGGTGTGAAGCAGGAAGACAGGACAGCCTAAAGGAAAAAGTTGAAGCTGAGGAAATGTCAGTTCAACAGGCAGCTGATGGTAAAGGAGAGGCAGGCTTGTATTTCACCAAAGCAACAGCAATGAAGCTGAAAGGATAAACAGATCCTGGAAGCTTCACTACTCCAGCAGCATGACTGACAAGCTACGGCCAGCCAGCAGCTGGTAAAGCATTTTCCTTTTCTCGCCTCAACACAGACTGAGAAACTGCCAGACCAATGTTCCAGTAGCAGTTTAACACAGTCTTGAACCATGCCATGTCACATGACAAAACATAAAATTAAAACTGTCTACCAAGAGACAGTTTCCCTAACTTCCTCAGGATGAAAGTTAACTTTTCTGACCTCAGGAGTCAAGCTCTTTCTAGATGAGAAGCTGCCACTAAAAAAAAAAGTCATCCTCCTTGACCTACACTTTTGCAACCTGTTTTAGCTGTACGACAGTATGTGTGGCATACAGATTCTACCTGGAGAAAAGTAACAAATACCCATGTCATAAAAGGCTTTATGGATAACTACCTGCATCCCGAATTGGCCCCCAAAGAGAACTGGAAGCACAGCAGCTTGTACAATGTAAGGATTATTCTTCCAATCAGCTGGCACCACTCAGCAAGCAAGCAGCTGCATTCTGGGCAGGCTGCTGTTTATAAATTGTAGTTAAGGATAGTCCCAGATAAAATGAACTATCATCTCCTGATTAGACTACTCTCTAATTCTTTTTATGTGGAGATGGTTCATCCTTTTCTTTTTCTCTGTCTCCTAGGCCTACCTCACTGTGCCAAATTTGGATCCTGCTTTTTATGTCTTCATACCATTTATCACTATGGAATTGGGAGGGGAAGAATTCAGCCAAACTGACAACTTGCATTAATTCAAGTATTGTCATATTACAATATCATTGTATACTGTGTAGTAATACTGGAATGAGGTAGTTTGAATGGATGGAAAATGAATGGTACAGAAATATTAGTCTTCCTTTTGGACACAACAGTAATATCATAAGGCAATTTTAACTTTGGACAAGGAAAAAGAGAAGATACAAAACTAATAGAACAGTTTCTCTTTCAGGTGTGAAATTCTAAATCATGGGTGTCAAACTCATCGCGTCATGTTGCTGTCATATGACATTATGTGACATTTTCCCCATTTGTGGAGCTTGGATAGGTGTGGCCTGCATGTGATGCATCTAGTCTGCAGGCCACCAGTTTGACACCTCTGTTCTAAATCAGTCTTGTCAATATGAGGTTTGTACTGACAAACTTGCCAGAAAATTAGTCTTTCTATGGCTACAGAAGTTTCCTTTTGCTGACTTATTTTCCTAAAATAGTGAATTTTGGAAATCTAAGAAGAAGGCAATAAAGTATATAATTATTTTTATTGTTTGTATTCGTTGGTTAAAAAGGTACAAATTTAAGACTATTGTGCTGCTAAACTGTTTAATTCAGTTTGTCCTCTGCAAAAATCAATAGAAAGATAAAGGATTTAAGTAAATAAAGTCTTGTTTAATAATAAGTAATTTATGCAGACTGACTAAAATTGTATTTTAGATGTGAAAGATGAATACCAGTCAGGGGAATTCTTTACAAACTTAAGCCATGCGAAATGGGAGATATTCCATTTCAGGAATGAAATGTTTGGCTGTCAGCAATGTAGAAGAAAGATATTTTGAATATCAATACTTTCTATTGTCTCAATAAATATAGTAAATGGATGCTGAATGTAATGGATTGGGCAATGCCATAACTCAGTGGCAGACACATTTGTGTAAAGAGAAGCATTCAGCAAGACCATCAAAAATATCTCAGACAATAGATCTGAAAAAGAGATATGCTTTGAAGAATCATTCTCATTAGAAATATAAGCTGGATAAATTACTGACAGTTTTATATGTTTATTTGAAATTCAGCTTTAGCTCTAATTCCTTTCTAACAACATCCTGCTCAGAATGTTTGCAAAAGGTTAAATCAATTTGTCTCAATTTCCTTTCTGATTTAGGGGCATGGGACATAGGAGTTAGATTTAGGACAAATCAAATTGGAAAAAGTGTTCTAAACCATGCTGAAAATTTCTGTTTTGAATTATTATTGAAATCATTCATTAAAAAAATTCAGACACTACAGTAGATTGTGAAAACAATTTGCGAATTACTGGACACTTGCTATTTGTTAATTCTAGGTACCCAGTCACAGAAAGAATAAACTATTTTTTGTTTTTACCCTAAATATAATAGACAAGTATACATTGTAAATGTACACAGCGTATTTGCAGGGGCTGTTTTTCATGCCACAGAGTAGCAAGTTGGAAAATACAATTTTCTTTCATGTCACTAATAAAGCTACTGAAACCTAGCCATATATTAGATATATTAGCCATATTACTTGCCATATTACTTGACAGTTGCCAGAGGTGGTATTCAGCAGGTTCTGACCAGTTCTGGAGAACCAGAAGCAGAAATTTTGAGTAGTTTGGAGAACCGGCAGATACCACCTCTGACTGGAGATTTTACAGTATCCTTCCCCTCCCATGCCCACCAAGCCAGGCCCACAGAACTGGGAGTAAAAAAATTTTGAATTCCACCACTGACAGTTGCCATAGTAAATCTTGTTCTCTTTGAAATCAATCTACATTTACACAAAGTATACATATATTTCTTTAAATGACAGTTCACAGACTAATCATGGTGCATACAGCTCTTAGTGTTGATGCCCTTAAGAATATAACTTCCAGAATTCTTCATCCAGTTCTCCATTTAACTTGTTCTTTTACTGAATATTGTTCCTATCATATCTCAGTAGTATCAAGTGGGGAAAGCTTTATTAAATACTCCACATAAAAGTTTTGGACTGGATTATTCCTGGCAAACTATAGGAAGATATATCTTAATACTTTGCTCACATTTCTCTTGACATTACAGTATAAACTCTATGCAATACTCATATAAAATATAGCACTGACTAAAGCATGTGCGTCAAACTAAAAAGATAATTTATTTATTTATTTTATTCCTAAAGTGCTGACTGACCTGAATTGTAGCATGTCTTTTATTTTGTTTTTGCATTTAAATAATGCTGCCTAGATATCAAGTAAAGGTTGCATGTTTTCAAAATTTCTAGCTTGCCAAGCAATATTTTATTAGCCAAGTATTTAATATTTATACATGCAGTAGGATAAAACATACTGACATTACTGTTTTTGTTAAGAGTTTTATTGGACTCCATTTTGCATGTGTGAGAAATAATGCATACAACACCTGTTAATGAAATATGGCACATAAAAAGCTAAGCCAGAACATGCATGATACCTTTCAATCAAGAATATGAGTTACATAAAAAGGAATCCTGATTGTCTAGTATTGGATTTATCTGATTGTCTGGTTTTTATAAGTAAAGTTCCTCAAGACAAGCACATTAGTTTCATATTATATTGTTCAAAGCAATGAATAACACTAAATGATTGTATCTGAAAATAAAAAAAAAAGTTTTCTAAGCATAACTGTAGTAGTACCCAAATCAATTGGTATCTTCCTCCATGTGATTATATTATTCTTATATTCTTGTATTCCTTTCCTTTTGCACTTATTGATTCCCACTACTTGTTCTGCTGCATTTGCACATTCTTCTGGGTTTTTTATACTCATTACAACTAAGCCATATTATTTATATCCAGTTAAAGTAGCAAACAAGGAGAAGCTAGGAGAAATTATGAAAAGATTAGTGCAATGGAATATATGTGAAGGAGATATATAATAAAAGCAATAATACAATGTCATGATGCAAGCCCTCTATGGAAAAAGGACAGAATTTGTGGTGCAAAGCTGCAATGAAATCATTATGACCATTCTTATTGTCATTGTCATCATATCATCATCATCATCATCATCATCATCATCATCATCATCATCATCATCATCATCATCACCAATCATCATCATCCTAATAAAAGTAGAAAATCCATGAAGTTGTCCATCGGCTAAAAGTTTATGATGGTCTTCAAATACCACAGATTAGAAATTTAGATTGTTCAAGCACAAATCTAGAGATACGTATTTCTAAAAATCATTAGATTTTTTATAAACATGGAATAAGATCTAGTAACTTACTGTTCTG
Organism: Laticauda laticaudata; assembly: GCA_004320025.1. Classification (NCBI taxonomy): domain Eukaryota; kingdom Metazoa; phylum Chordata; class Lepidosauria; order Squamata; family Elapidae; genus Laticauda; species Laticauda laticaudata. The sequence continues at coordinate 17,627 of BHFT01019924.1, forward strand.
GGAATTACCACAATATAAAACTTTTGGCACTTGGGCAGAACTATATACTGCAACAATATAACATTTTTTGTGTTGTTTAGAAGTAATTTATGACTAGCTGTAACAATGTTAAAAGCAAGATTATATCAGTAAAATACGAATTGGTCTCAGATAAAATTCATGTTTGATGGTGTATACGGCCTTCTGTTATTTACAATATTGGCTGTTTTTAAATCTGGAATATTCTTTTAAACAGGCTAACAAGCTTTATTTAGCAGTTGGCTAAGTATGAGTTTCTTTCTGGTGTAAAAATTACTAAAGACTGCAATATTTTAATAATTTATTCCATCTCTCCCAAATTCTTATATGTCTCATATGTTGAAATATTTCTCATGTGGATATATCCATGCGAACCTTTCACTCCATGAATGCTACAGAAACATTACATTTAATATTACGTTATTCTGCTTATGTCACAGAATAATTTGTTAAATCTTGTGAACAGATGGGCTGTACTGGAAACAATCATTCACACCAACATTTGTTTAATTTAAATGTTTCAGGAGACCTATTGCTCTTCAGCTGTGATGCACATGTAAGTTTCTCACATGAAATCTTTGCTAAATTTGGCTTTCTGTATTCTGTATTTGGCCTCTGTATTGGTCTGAAGTAGAAAAATTAAATAAAACCAAATTTGCAATTTATTTTATTCGGAAAGCTCATTTTGGAACAAAAGCTTGAAATATAGTAAAATGGGATAGAATATCATTAGAAAACTCTGACCTTACACTTTTTAGGAAGCTTAGATTTGACATTGCATATGATTCCATTTACTAAATTGCATCTTTTGCCAAGGTTGTTAAGCAAATCATATGGTTGTTAAGTGCCTATTAACTTTGTTCATCAGAAACCCTTGGAAAGATTATGAATGGTGATTACATGACCCCAGGGAGCTTCAACAATTGTATATACAAGCTGGTTGCCAATCACACCAACTCTGATTGTGTGTCTGCAGGGATGCTGCAATGGTTATAAGTTACTTTTTTCAGCATCATTGTCACTTCAAATGATTGGTAAATGAATGGTCAAGGATTGCATTGTTATTTTAATATCAGTATACCATGTAGCTATACAATGAATTAAAGTAGGGCATGATAATGTTCTTCCTTGAACGTAATTGACATAAATAGCAATAGCATTTATATACTGCTCCACAGTGCATTACAGAAGGGGTCTCCAATGCCCAGGACCCCAACCCATTCAGAACTGGGCCCCACAAGCATACCAGCCCATCATTTGCATGGCCCATTTCCCCTTTCCCCCTCTCACTGGGCTACCAAGTTGCAATGATTGAGGACTGCTACTTTACAGCACTCTCTGAGCAGTTCACAAATATCAGCATATTTCCCCCAACAATCTGGCTTCTCATTTTATTGACCCTGGAGGGATAGAAGGTTAAGAGAAACTTTTCAAGTCAACCAACACAGCACACTAATTTTTATGAAATCTCTAAAACAGAAAACAATGAAAAAGAATGATGTGCTGTGACTATGGAGATTCTCAGTCATCCAGGCCATAGTTGTCTCAAAGGTGCTTTTTCAAGAGGCAGCTAGACTTTCTGGTTTTTCTTGAAGACATTTTGCTTCTCATCCAAGAAGTTTCTTTAGCTCTGACTGAAGTTTCATATGATATTAAAGTATATTGAAATATCATTTTACATATTCAGCCAGAGCTGAAGAAGCTTCTTGGATAAGAAGTGAAACATCTTCAAGAAAAACCAGAAAGTCAGTTGCCCCTCGAAAAAGCACCTTTGGGACGATGATATACTTTAAATCAGTGAAAGGAATATACACTGGTCAAAAAAATAAAGGGAACACAAAAATAAGACATCCTAGATCTGAATGAATGAAATATTCTTAT